>JAOXOE010052744.1:0-74917 GCA_028565055.1 Phoeniculus purpureus | reverse complement strand
CCCCCAGCTCAAAGCCGCCTCAGCGGCGCAGCGCTCCCTGCCGACGGGTGAGGCGGTTCAGGCGCCTGGCCCCGGCCGCACCGCAGCTCTGCTGCTGGTCCCGGCAGAGGAGGCCACACTTGGCTTGCACTCCCTGCAGCAATCGGGGGGAACGATATAGATTCAACTCGCAGCGCAAAACGTGCCTTCGGGCAGCTCCACTCACACTCTGCCCTGTGTCCCGATCAGACCCCCAGCCTCTGGGGGAGTTTGGGGTTGGGTGTTCCATCAGCTCCTGGTTATCTCCACAGTCGCTGAGGGGTTTGGAGTAAGGCAGACAGCACGTTCCCCAAGGAAAACCAAGGGCACATTTAACACCACGCAGCTCTTGGAGGGACGGCATCGGGGCAACCCCCTTAGGCTGCCCTGGGTGGTTCCCAAACCCTGCAGTCAGCACCAGTTCCTCCCTGTATTTACCTAGAGGAAAAGCTGAGTCTTCACGCAACCAAGCGTATCTCCCGCAGGAGATGACTGGAAGGTAGGCAGGTGACTTAAACGTTGGGGAACATCAATACACAAGGACAGGTCTCTCTGGCTGGTGGAAACCATTGAATCATTTAGGTAGGAAAGGACTCTTAAGATCATCGAGTCAAAGCATGAACCTAACCACTGACTTACGAACAAACCAATAAATTCTATAGCTCAGTGGATGGACTTGCACCATCTTTACCAGCAGCTGGCCTCACTGGACAATGGTTCTAGAGGTGGACATGCTCCGTTCCACTGCTCTTACTTCACCAGCCCAGTGAGAGCAGCTCTGATGACTGACTTCAGCATCACCACTAGTGCCAGCAAGGGTTCCAGGGAAAAGAAAGTATTTATCTGCCTGTTTTATGTCACTATTTTCTGGTTTTACCTACAAAATTCTTCAAACTCCTGAATAATCACTGCCTGTTACCTTATTTCTACCACCTTTTTGTTTCTAGCCTGAGTAAAACAATCCCTGAGAGCGTTGCTGTGAAGGACATTTCCTGGCATTTCCCTGAAAGACATTGATTTACGCATGGGAGGATGGACCACTTTATGCTAGTGGTACAGATGCCTGTATATACCCCAGTGTTGGTAGAACCACCCATGGAAATGTTAATATTGATGTTAGCAGGAAAATTCTGCACCTCAGCCTATGCCTGCAGAGATTTGAGCGGTATTTTCCTTGGGCCTTCTGGGATCGGATCCCAAACCTCACTATAAATCTCCTTTTACACCAAACTGTAGGGATTCTAGCCTGATAGAGGACTTCCCAATGTGCTCCAGAGCAATGTTCCCCAGCTGCCTTGGTGAGTGACTTGCTTGCTGGTGTTGACTGAGAGAAAAAGTGTGCTTTTACCCGCCCAGCCCATTTATTTATGCTTAAACCATGTAATAAAATATGACACTAGAGGGCGGCCTGTTAATGTAATTCAATAATGAAGCTGCAGCGGCGGCACATGCAGCAGCAGAACCGATCTCCGCATCTTGCCAGGCCCCTGGCTGTAAGCAGGGCTGGGAACGCGCCATCCCCTGCTCTGAGACAACCACTGCTGTTGCCCTGAGACGCAGGGGCTATCCAGAGTGTAACACCAGAACCCAAAATAATAACTGTTCCTGGGAAATGTGCTTTGCCAGCAGCCTTGCAAGCAGCCCCGTGTTTAGTGCTCAGTCCAGCTGGGAGGAGGAGATCACAGGAGCTCTCCTGTTCATTCCCGGTTACCAAACCCTTGCTCTGCTCCACACCACTGCAACTACTTTTACAGCTAAGTGCTGGAGCTGCAGTTGCAGCCTGGTTTTGGCACTGAGCACTGCAGTTCAGTGCATGTCATCCCCACTGATGGCTCACCCAGCCTTCCTGCAGCTGAGATCTCTTACAGTTCCAGAGACTGTTTTCCTTGTGTCAAATGAGGTTAAGAGCGCATACAATTTAATTAAGTAAAGATTGAATATTTTTAGAACACCAGATGCAGTATGCGTCAGTCAGAAATAGCAGGTATTACCTAAGTACGCGGTGCTCTCATTGATATTTACGGTTTGTACTGCCTGGACCCTGGGATTCCCTTGTGCTAGGCTGCTGGCAGTAATACATAACTTTTCTCCCCAGATTTCAACTCAGTGTACCAACAGGCTAAAGTGAGATCAGACAGGGTGAGGTAAGCCCAAGGACACAGGTCACAGTCCCGTGCGCAGTGACAGAGACCAGTGGTGATGCTGTAGGTTGCTGTAGCACAGGTGGGCTTTAAAACATCCTTGCAGCTTGCTCTGCAAGAGCTTCAAGAGGCTTTCAGTGCTGTGAGACTATCACAGGTAGTTCAGTATGTTCACGATGAAATGAGAGAATGTTTTAAGTTGAACTTCAGTGAGACTTTATCATGGTCTGAAGCAGAAATTGGCCTGAAGTTACAGATGGAAAGAACTTAAATTAGTGGCCGTGTTGCTGAAAACTGATGTTCCTTAGCATTTAGCAATAACATGTCCTCAGTTTTTGCTAAATTGCAAACGAGCAATTAATTTTGCAGCACTTGTGTGGAATACTTTAAAAATGGAAACATGAAAGTCTTCTATTAAAATGAAGTTGATAGTATGCACCTGCCACTAATGTACTGTACACTGTGTCTTCCACTCATTATAGTGATGATTTGGGTTGAGATCAAGAGTCATATAGTGAAAATCACTTCAACACGTGCCTGTTCATATGCATAAACTCCTGTGTACCAGATGGCAAAATATAATGACATCTTAAACAGCTAATTGCATAAACCTTGTAATGCAGATAATTGCCGAACCAAAGTATGAGTTAATAATTTCCCACTGTATTGCCTGGTTTGACACTAATTCTAAAGGAAAGTTGTGACAATTCTAACACACTAAAGTTCACCAAGCGGTAATTAAAACTAGCACTTAAAATCATTCGACTTTCAAACCCTTAATTACAATTCAGTGGAGTAACTTTGTAGAAGTCTAACGTTTATAGATAGTTACATGATAGCTGATATTTCATCATCATCCCTTTCATGGTGTTCCTCGCTGCAGGCAGCGAGTTGCTCTCCCTGCAAGTCTGAAGGTTGTAATGATTACTGTACCAGTGGCCACTTGGAACACAGAGGAGTGAACAGACCAGAGGGTTTTTTAACAAGTTACACAGAAAGCAGCATGACAAGTTGTCCTTTTTGATCACCTGATGATACATATATAAATGTAAGTAAGTAGAGTGCCGCTACAGCAAAACCTATTTGTTTTCAAATTGTGGGTTAAAGAACTGAATTGTCTGGGTTGGGTTGGTCTCAAAGCCTCTAACACACCATGAGCCTGTTGCCGTACAAAAGCTGCTGGGGGATTGAAAGGATGAAGAATGGAAATATGATTAATGATGGTAAATAGAGTTTTATGAGAAATAAGCCTTATCAGGCAATTGCAATTTCTTTCTTTGATGAGGTGCATCAAATAATATGAGGAAGGTAAAGACTGAATGATAACGGCCAATGAAGGGGTAAGGTACTCATTTTTTATGGAGATTAGTATGAGCGCCGTGCGATATTCTGATTAGAAAACATTAGGAATAGCAACAGAGCATGCACTAATTAGATTAGGAATTGGCTAACAGCCTGTTAAAAAGTAGCTATGAATCAAGACGCGTTATCAAATGGGAGAGCTTTACCAGAATCAGCATCAGGTCAGATACCAGTCAATGTTTTCTTCCATGATTTGGGTTATAAACACTGTGAATCCGGAGCTGATGATTGTGAGTGTGACAGGAACACTGGTGGAGCGACAGACAATGATGAGAACGACACTCCAAGCGATCTCAGTTGCCTGATGAGCTGAGCTCATTCAAACACAATTGGTTTTAATATAGACACTGTAAGATTATGCAGTTTCTGGTGCTCGCACTTTTAAAAGATTGTTGGGAAACTGGAGAGGGTGTAGAAAAGAGCTACAGAGGGGATTTCAGGGCTGAAGAAAGTGCTTAATGGTGAAAGACTTAAAGCACTCAATCTGCCTAGCTTACTGCAAAGAAGGCTGAGACGTGACATGAGTACAATGCGTAAGTATTTAAGTGAGGATGAGCTCTGTCTGGAATTGTCTGCTGGATACCAATGACATTTATAATCTTTCAGAGAAAAATGGGTAACTGCAAGCTGAAGTCAAACAAACTGAATGAGAATGTGGAGTTTTCTCTAACAGCAGGAGTGACTGAAATCTAACTTCCGTGGCACAAAGGTGACACTGTCTTTTTTTCAAAGACCTGCTGTAACCAAAACCAAGTTAATGCATTTAATGCAGGGCAGTGGTGTTGTAATATATCAAGGGGCCTTCAATGCTGAGGGTCTACATACATCAGCAGAGACATCTCGAAAGTGCTTGGGAGCAGGAACGTACACCTGTGCAAGGGGATAATCAAGTAATAACAAGTCTAATGCATTTTGTGGCCTCCCTAGACCCAGGCCAGGTGTGCAGATAACACACATTCATATATCTCTAATAATTGTTTTCAAAGAAAGAGACAGAGTTTATGTGCTGATGGGAGTTAGGCAAAACCACCAAGAGGCAGCCCCCTACAAGTAGATCTGTCACTTCTTGTGTGTATTCTGGCATGAAACAGCTGATTCCTCTGAGCTCTGTGCCTCTGGTCTCTGGTATAGGAGAAGTAGTGACCCCAGCTCCAGGCATCTTCTACCAGCAAGTCTGTTTATTCACAGTATGAATAAGACAGTCCTCGATCAGAATGGGTTGCAGGCAGAATATTATGGTGGAACTTCACCTTAAATATCTTTTTCTTAAGCAGTCCTGCCTCAGCAATTGAATCCCGTAGGAAATGCTAACAGTCACTTGTCCTGCTCCTGACCCAGCTTCCTGCCTCTGTGGCCGTATGCACCCACCACAGCAGTTCCCAGACATGCATACGTGCTCTTTGCTTGCTGCAGACCTGTTCCTCTCTCGCCTCTCCAAAAACTTCAACAATTGCCAAAAGCATCATCAAACAGAAGCCACAGCCTCTGCAATAGCCCCACACAGTGCCCCCTGTTACACCTCAGTGTACTGCAGAAGGAAGAGAAAGCAGCAGCCTCACCCCATTGTCCTGAGACAAGCTGAGCTCTAGCAAGTTCAGCCCACTTGCTAGCCCCTGGTGAAATTTGGGACCTAAACTCTAGAAAATCACGTGTAATTGCAGAATCACAGAATCATAGAATTGTTCTGTTTGGAAGAGGCCTTTAAGTTCATTGAGTCCAATTCTTGACACTGACAGGTCTCTACTACCCCCTGTCCCTCACCCTGCAACTCCATGGCTTTTCAATCCTTCAAGACATGGGAACTCTACCACTGCCCTGGGTAGCCTAGGACAGGCCTGGACAACCCTCTGTGATTCTGTGTGATTCTGTAATATCCAACCTAAACCTTCTCTGGCACAACTTGAGTCCATTTCCTCTTATCCAATCTCTTGTTCCTTGGGACAAGAGATCAACCTCCACCTTGCTCCAACCTCATTTTCAGGGAGTCCTAGAGAGTAGGAAGGTCTCCTGAGCCTCCTTTTCTCCAGGCTAAATCCTCTCTGAGCTGCTCCTCAGAGCACTTGTGCTCCAGACCCTTCCCCAGCTTCAGTTGCCTTCTTTGCACATGCTCCAGCATAGACGGATTCTGTTCAGAGTAAAGGCTGAGAGTCATCCTTTCTACCCTTAAATAGAATTTGTTTAAGGGTAATGAAATGTAATTACCAGGTGTCTATGTTGTTAGTAATTTTACAGAGGGATGTAACTGGATCCAGTACAAAATATTTTCATACTCAGGTCTCTCCTACTCTCTCCGCAGTTCATTGATGGTATCTCAGTCTATGTATCTGCACCATAACTATTACAACTCGTCCATACATGATATACTTGATAATAACAAGGCAAAGCACAAAAGACAGCAAGCAGCATTGTTAATCGATAATTGAAATGACGACATCTTGGGGGACTCTGGAATTTTCAGTGCTCGATAGTCTCAGGGACTTGAGTAGAGATTGATCCAGTGGCTGATGACCTGTTGTTTGGGCTTGAAGTGATGCTGGTAATCAACTCGAAGCAGGAAATTGTCCCACTGATGAACTCAGCAGCTTAAAATGAGACACAGGCTGAAACAATCTGCTGGGAAGGATGTCATCGGAGGGACTTCTTTATCTTTAAAATAACAGAAAGATCCAGTATGTGGTGGTATGATGTAGAAGTGACCTGTTTCTCAGTCTGTGAACATTAATTGGTCTTCCTCTTTTCTTTTGATAAGAAGTCTGATGGGGGATAGGTTATCTTCCAGAAGTGGAAATCTAAAAAAGAAAACACAGTATGTTGTCATATCTGTTGTTACTCCTGTTTGCAACAGTATTTTCTGCTTAGGATTCCTAGATACTTACTACATCAATGCATATGTAGAATAAAACCAATTTTGGAGCATGGGTTTTAACAAAATAATTCTGTTCTGAAAACCAAACTGTGCATTTTGAGTTTTAACAGCAAATACTTCTTAAATTTAGGCTGTCTCCATCATTCCCTTCCTAACCTGCACTTAAGGAGAGTTCAAATAGAGCTAAGGTACTAAATATTCACTAAAGATGAACATAACTCAGAGTTCTCCTACCTGTCTTAGGTGGTCTGGTACTCTTCAGAGGAGTCATCTTCCATCTTCTGGTCTTCTCTCCTTTGTTCTTCAGGAGGTTTTCGGCAAAGGGGCAGCCACTATGTTTTAGGTTCTCCTAAAACTGTATGCCTCTCTTTGCTATGCATCATACGTGGCCTGATATCCAAAACCATTGGAGATAGACTGAAAGATCTGTTGGTGGGCAGAGAAGACTCTCTGGGAGGAGTGGGCCTCTTGATTCTGTTCTCTGTGGAGCCTTCCACTAGCCCCATAATTTAGCCTTACAAAATACAATATTGTCTGGGAAGGGGAATCAGCTCCCAGCATGGGTGAAGATCACTAGAGATGGATTGCTTTTCCAGATGAACACCTGACAACTGATTTCCTTTATCTTGCCTAATTTACCTTTGATTTCGAAGACCCTAAGGCACTTAGAGATCAGACAGTAGCTCAGTCTGTAGGAAAAAAGAGAACTGCACCTCTCTCCTTAGCATCGGTTCCCACATGGTTCTTTCATGCACCGCTATCGCTGTCTGTAATTACTTGCAGGTGTCAGCTGGAACTGGTGTCTTTTGTCTTCTCAAGTGCTGTGACCAGCAGAGACCTAACAAGCTTTGGTTTACTGTGATTTATAGGTTGTCTGTTGGTCTAAATGACCATTGGAAAAGGACAATTTACAAGAGAAGAGCTTTCACTGTCAGTCGTATGGATTGCTTCACCTCTGGATGTTCCAGAGCAGAGTGGCTGGAACAGTTTGGACCTGGCTCTGAGGCCACTCTGTGCTAACTCTCTGCTAACTTACAGTTCAGGTGGTTGAATTCTATTGTGGGCACCAAGATGAGATAAAGAAACCAGTGATCTTCATCACAATTAGACCTGATTTATACTTGTTGTTTACCTATCATCCACTCCATATCCCACCAATTTAGGTTCTTAATGTGGGCGCTTGTAACTGTCTTAAAATCCTTCAGCAGTGATAACTGTCTGCTCTGTTAATTGATTATTTCATTGTTCATTGCACCTATTTACATGTGGTTGTCAGGGAAGGTTTTGTTGTTCCATCTGTGTAAGAACAGTTCTCTGAATCACACCGGCATATGGAGTAGGCAGTGGTTTTGAGGAAAAACCTGAAAATGACCTGCATAAAGAGAATAAATCCTGCAGAGGTTTTTGTTATCCAGCCGACTGGCTGCTGGAGGTTTTTCAGGTAGCAGAAAACCTTTCCCATGAGTGTGTGCAAGGCTTTGACATTTATAGGGTGGCTGCTGGTGTTGTGTAACCTAGGGAGCATCATTACTGCTGACCTATAGCACAGCTGCCACTTTCATATGCTATTGTTTTCAGCAATGCAATACTTACTAGCACTTTTCTTATATCTCGTCAGTAATATCTTTTTGCTGTGTCATTTCTATTTAGAATGTGGGGTAATATTAAGACAAAGAGGCTCTGAAAATTAGAGAACTTGGAGTTCTGAGCCATTTTGGTAAATTTCAGCCAGAGTTGGTGTCTAAAAGCTAATTCTCATTACTATTTAGTTCAAATAATAGATCCTAATCCTTGTTTTAATTTGTTGGTTTACTTTTAACCAAATTATTTATCATTTTCTTTCCATTATGTAGTTCATTCACAGCATTTTCTAAGGTTTTGCCCCACACCCCCCCAATTATTTTATCTTGGTGACTGCAGCTCCCATCAGTACCATTTACTTATCCATATATTCCCAGTAACATCTGTCAGTGGGACTTAACACATGAGTATGGACAGGAGAATAAACCCCTTGCTGGGCACTTGACTAGATGGGTTGAGGTTGACTCGGCTCACTCACAGTAAACATTACGGTTACTGGGAATCGCTGCATTTAACAGGAGCACTGACTTCAACCTCCCATTCCTTCTCATTCCTTCACATGGGAGCTGCTTGGTGGGGTGGGTAGTCTCAGGGTAAATTCTTCATAAGCACTAACTGGAAACCAAGATTATTGCTTCAAGTAGATTATTCTGAGTCCTCCCTTCTGATTGCCATGCAACAGCCTATGGTTAAGCCTCTCCACTGGCCAAAGGGGAGGATTTTTACGGTGTGAATTGGGACTGAGATGTTTGGGTTCTGTCTAGCTCCATCTAGGCAGGATATTTGAAAACGAGTGTAAAGCTAAGGTAATTTTAAGCATTTTCATTTCGTTTCTGTGTACTTGGTTTTAGCATCTTCTAACTGGTTCTCCTAACTGCGGACTCCCCGCTAGGCTGGTATTCATGTGCATATAAGTTAAGTGATGACAGAACACTTTCCATCATGAAGTTGAAGTCTTCAATATGTTTTGTAAAACCGATGCATCTTGTACCATCTGTAATCCCCCTCCACTGCAATTCAGGGACATGCAAATGTTGAATCATTAGTATTTACTACTCATATGAAAATAATTACTGATTTCAGTGTCATTTGTAATGAATGCGTGTCCACATCTGAAAGGGGGAAGGACCAAGTCAAGATGTATTCTCCCAAGCTCCTTTCTGCTTGGAGGTTTTTCTGCCTTTAAGCCACACTTTGAGATTTTGAAGACTGTTTTTCTAAAACATATGATCCTTGGAGATATTTACTGAGCTATAATTCCGAGTGCTCTGGGGACCAATGAACTAAAGGCAAGTCAAACGTGGGCAGGAAACGATGTGTTTCAATACCAGCCTTTCAGGAATTAATTTAAGTGGTTTAAATCTTTAGTTTCTACCTCATGCCATGCTTTCAGGCTTTCTTTAGTGGTACTTGAAGCATGAACATGCAGATAACAAAGTACCTCTATAAAACAATGTTTTCCGGAAGATCTGCCCCTGATCCCACCAACTACATTGAGGGCAGAACCTTGTACCAGGGCAGATGTCTGGAATTCAGTCCTGTAGGCACTGGGACTCACTTCTGAAGTCTAAAATGGGGACATATCTCAGGATGGAGCCACTGGAGATGCAGAGCCACACATCAGGTCAGAGCCCAGTGACACACCCAGCAATTCAAGCAGTAACTCATAGTGTTATCCACTGCCCAAGGCTGACCAGCGATTCCTGATTTAAAGGTTGATTTTCAGTGCTCATAGCTCTGTCAAGTATTAGCTGTTAGAGGACTTTTTCCAGAATTCATGTTTTTGGCAGGCTGATTTATCTCTGAAAAACTTGTATCCAAACTAATTTTTTATGTCTAAGAAAGAAAATAATAATTCAGTGTTACAGTTCTGGTAGTTTGTCGCTGAAAAGCTCTGATGAGTCACTTACAAAGCAGGTAATGAGTTGAAATAACCGTGTCCCTGTTGCCTAGTAGGAAGTATGTCTCTTAACTGATACTAATGGATGGCAGCTATTAGTTACTCCTACATTAAGGTGCATTCATATTGAAATTTTGTACTGACATTACAATGCATTTGATTAAAATGCAGAAGAATTACACAGTAGATATCATGTGGCTGGATGGAAGCATAATTTAGCTGAGTCTGCAGATGCAGTCATGCAGGTGTTTCCATAATTCTGATTCAGACGGTAAAACTGGCGATGTTCAGTGGCCCTCAAATCACGGAACCATCTGTGGTTCAGTTCCTTGTGAAAGGAATTCCTTGTGCCTTTTATCAGATATGATCACTGGATTCCTGAGCAAAATTTCCGTGAATCAGGCAACATTTAAATGTCAGGGGTATTGAGGGGAGGTTACAGACATCAGGTATTTATTTGTTAACCATAGAGCTACTGTAAGAGAAAGGAACATTCCCCCACTTCCAGGAAGGGCTATACTTCCTTACCTAAAAAAGAATCAACATCTGGATTGTGTCTGATTTGTGGTTTGGGAAACTAGCTTGGCCTTATGTATCTCAATGCAAAATAGCTAGGTACCTGAAAATTTTCGTATTCCAAAGTTTTTGTAGGAAAGGTCATGCTTTCTGCTTAGGCCTTTTACTGATAAATCCAATCTTAACAGCTGCAACTACTGGTACTTCTGCTGTTCACAAATCACAAGGTGATGCCAGTTACTTTCCATGCAGAACCAGAGAGCCAAGCACAACTCTGCAGATAGGTCCACTACTGCCAGCAGAAGCTCCTTAGACACATGCACACAGTTTGTTTGCTAGGTTGAGAACTTCTTGAAGGCAGGAAGCTGAGATTAGGAGCAAAATACTATAGAAAAAAGATGAGGAAAACAAGGGCAGAGCTTACGAGGAACAGCTCTGGTTCAGCAAACAGTTAGGACTGTGGCAATGGGGGTTTGCAGTGTAAACATGGCTGCTGCCCTTCCTACAGTGTTTTCTAGCCCATAAGTCTCTCCAGGCCGGGAACATCTAGCCCTTCACTACATTGGTAGCAGGATGATGTAACTTTTGGAGGATCTCAGACTTCACGTCATTGGAACACAGTGTAAAGCAATCTAGCTAATGTGCAGTTTTGTCTAGAAAGTCTTTGGGGGTTGAATGTGGTTTGAAAGAAAAAAAAAACCAAGTCAGAATCACAGACTGTTTCCTCTTTACCTCCAGGGTCACGGTGTTTACACATTTTGAAAGAGTTACTGGGCTAATTTGTAAAAGACTTTTATGTTATTTTATGTACTAAGGGAAAATAAAGACCTCACAAGAATTTTAGTCGCAACATATGGAAACAAGAAAAATCTGTCCTCAGTTGATGAAATATTTATTTATCATTGAAATCCCAGACATTTGCATCCAATGTAAGGGCAAGACAAATATTATGCACAGTCTCCTAGAGAATCCAGTTAAAAGCAGTTTTGGATACCTGTAAGTAATTATGCTATCACATTCTCTAACGGATTTAATTTGGGCCAAGTAGCAACTACTGTATGTCCAGAAGATAATGAATTAGAGCAATGCTTTGGCATATCCCCTTTCTGAAATGTTAGTGGCCTCTCAAGTGACTTGAAAAATGGGCTCAATAAATGGACAGGAAAATATATGCAATTAAATTCAATCAATAAAGCTGTCCTTGACCAAAGTCCAAACATTAAAAACAACTCCAATTGAATTATGAGAAATCCTTTTCTGATTTTAACTAGATTAGTTTAATCACATGTGCACCAAAGTTGTGTGCTGTTCCTCAGGAAGTTTATGGAAACAAAAAAAGCAATGCACTACTCCCCTACTCCCACTTCAGCCCAGCTTTTCCTCAGAGAAGAGCTCTCTTCTACAATAGCGATTTTCCTGCTACCAAGGTCACTCATTTGGAGGAAAAGGGCAAAGCAGGATCCCAAGGTGACAGCCCTAGTTATGAACCTTCTCTTTTCACTGAATCATTTTGGCTGGAGGAGACCTTTAAGGTCAAATCAAAGCATTAACCCAACAACATCAGGTCACCACTAAACCATGTCCACACCTCCATGTGTTTTACGTCTGTCTAGGGATAAGGTCACCACCACTGCCCTGGGCAGCCTATTCCAGGCCTTGACAATCCTTTTGGGTAAGAAATTTCCTTAATTTCCACAAAACTCTTCCATAACTACAAGGCTTCCTTCTTTCCTCTTGTTAAGAGACAGGAACACTTCCAAGATCCTGAAAAGCTGCTCAAAATGTGAAAACTCTTCCAAACTTCAAAGGAACTGCAAAGTTTCAATTTCCCCATCCTCTCCCTCTCTTTCTCACTGGAGCTTTTCCTACTGTACTGAAACAGCTGAGGATAGAAGCACTAACAGAATCAGAGATGCTCCAGATTATGGTGAGAATACACAAAAGTACAAGCCACAGACCTAGCAGGGAAAATTTAGGCACTTAAAGCTGTGTTAAAGTACCTTTCCTAACTCCCTGTTTTCTTAGGGAGAGCAGGAGTTCACCCTTTCCCTTCCCCAGGGGTGCAGGAACAGCTGACAAGTAACTTCATGTAAGCCAACAGCCATCAGCTGGGAATCACTGTGCAAGTCTCTTGCCTGCAGGAGATGTGAACCAGCAGCACCTGTGAGATAAAAATTGCTTGTCTGGTTCTCCAGTATAATGGAAGTATTTTTTGAATTCAGGAGGAGAGTAGAAAATCAGGTTATTTTAGATCTGCCCTTTCAGACACGAAACACTTAAGATATGAAATAGATAGACCTGGGAAAATAATTCATAAGTAGCAAAGTGTTTGTTGAATTTTTACTCTTTGGGGACTTGTGCGTTTTCTGCATTTTTTTCCAAAATCACAAGTAAATTGTGAAAAAAAGTAATTCAGATTAAGGACAATGGATCAGAAACAAAATTATTACTTGCTTGATAACAGGAGAATGAAGCATTGCAACTAGAAAGAGGGAGTGAAAGTGTTGGTGGTCATGGCTGCAAGATCCAAGTCTGGCTTCTGTTTTCTTCCTCAGCCACACACACAAGCTGGATGGAGGAAAGCCATCCATGTGAATAGCTGTGCTCACCCCCGATCTCTAAAGCTCTTGCTAGGATGTAACATTGTGACTCATCTACCAGACTGTGCTCAGTTCCAAGCCCCTCAAAGTGTGGCTGGTTGCAGAACATGGAAGTCTTTATGTGGCTGTAGCACTGCACTGAATTTCACAGTGGCTCATTTGCTGGGTCTGCAGAGCAGCTCTGGAGACCTTCCCAAGAGTGCATCCTCACAAAAAGTGATCTCTAGTGAGATACTGGCCCAAGTGCGACAAGACTGAACAGTAGAATAATACAAGGTATTACAATATGAATAACAAATGGCCACAGTTATGACACTGAGAAATCGTGCACTGAGTAAGTCTCCTACTGACTTCATGTCAACCACGTTGGCTGATACATCAGTACATTGCTGGGAGATCAAGCTGAGTAGGAAGATACCTGAAAAAGGCAACAGCAGAACCTCTGCCTTGGACAATCTTTAGCTATTTGCACACATACTGTGAAGCCCAGGAATCTCGTATTCCCTTAGCAACCAAAGTTGGCACCTGTGATATTTGTTTTCAGCGACTGACACCAAGAGACTGAACTTGCATCTGTTTTACTGAATTATGGTAAAACAGTATTAGTAACTGCAAAAAGCGGCTCTAATTTGGACAATAGCATCCAGATCATTCCCAGCTTGTACTGCCTGTCATTTCATTTCACATCCCACCCAGAAAACATGGGAAACAGCAGAAGAATGTGGCAAGTCTTACACAGTCTGGGTCTTGCCAGCTTGACCTAGTCTGGGCTATGAAACTTGTTCATGCAGAAGTTTCCCTCATCTCTTTTATAGTTTATTTGCAAAGAATTGTCCACCTGGTGCCTTATCGCAGACTGTGGAATGAGTCCAGGAGATGGCAACGACGTGAACTGCTATGGGGGATAACAAGGACTCTGTTATGACGGGGAACGTTTGCAGTGCTATAAATAACTCTATCAATATTGTGATAATGGCACTTTAAAGAGGTCTATTTTACAAGTGTTGAATGTAAGAGAGACCACAGATGTGCTCATTAATTCTGAAGTGCGCTCCTCTCTCCCTACCATTTGCAGGTGTAACAATAGCAGTGTTGACTCAGTGCAGGTCTGGCTGGTGTTTGGATTACAAAAAAAAAAGGTCACAGTAGCATGATTAGTTCTTAACGAGTCTTTATTGTGTTTGGCAGAGGGAAAGCAAATGATGATAGTTTAATTGAAAACAATAAAAGTAGAATGGAACTTTGCAACAGAATTTAGCTATACGTAAATAGCTTCTCCCCCTGCAAAGAGCAAGTACTGTAATTGACAGCAGTAGATCTTTTGATAATTAATTGCAGTAAATTATCACTTGGCACAAAGAAGGCATAATTCTAATTAATTTGCAACCTTTCCAGCATAACACTGAATTGGAAATGGCACTGCTGTAATTTTTTTGAAGCTAATATAGAACGGGAGTACAAACAACATTGTGATGCTTTCTTGTGTTTTCCTTGTTTAGGGTTGAACCCGGGTGATTCGGTCCTTTCCGCACAATTGCTGCATCATACAGAGATGACCCAAATGGGCAGGGGGAGTTCCTGCACAGTCAGAATTAATCTGCCACAGCATGGGATGATATAATTAGGTACAGAGATGCAGGCAGAGGACTGCTTCAACTGGGGCTTGTCTGGGAGAGCAGGGCCTTGGTTCAAGGACAGTGAGGTCTGTAAAGCATTTCCTTCATTTAAACCTAGATTTGGTTTGAAAGGAGGATGTGTTCTAACATGGACAGGCCAGACTATTTAGGCAGAGCTAAGAACTACAGTAGCTGTCAAATCCATCTGCTTCCATCTTGCTAACCACTTACAAATGAATTTTTCTTTTCCTCTGGGAAGCAAGACCCCAGTGGCAATTGCAGGGCAGAGCTACGTGGCAAGTCCTCTTGAAGAGGTGTGATGAAGGGAGATCTCCTGAGGCAGTCCACAGCACAGACAGCTTTTAACTCTGTGGACTGCCTGGATGCAGTGGCCAACAAATCCATTTTAAACAGGATGCTTCATGAGTGCTTAGGGACGTGGTGCTGCTCCTGTCTTACCATGGCTTCACAGCAAGGTTCCCCAGCTAATGCTTTGTTAATGGAATCAAGATCTGGGCCCCAATCTGTGACTTTGTACACAGCCCACAGCTCTTCTCTGCCCCAAAAGTTCTCTGTGTCCCTGGGAGATAACATTTACCTCCTTCATATCAGTGTCGTGAGAATAAATTATCTTTGGGAGAGTATGTGGAACTCCTTGGAAGAGAGTTACTAAATAAGTGCAGTATTATCATATATTAAATCAGATCAGCTATTAAAAACAAGAACAAGTCCTCAGATCTGTAACCCTCACTACATCAGTTTCTCCCTCCTTTGCTGATTACTGTTAGCCTTGATAATAATGAACTCAAAGACGATATTAGCAGCCTAACCTATACTATGATTTAATCTTGATTGCCACAGATCAAGGTTTGATTTAATTGCTGTAGAATTAATTAGGAAGAGAAACAAGTTATAAAAAAAGGAATTTTTGCTCTAAAGAAAGAATCAGTTTAGATTCAATTTGAGTTCATGTTAGAACAAATCATTAAGCTATAAAAGATTACATCTGGGCTAGAATTAAAGTCAAGCCGATTCATTAACCCAAATGGTAGCCCAGAGATTACCAACAGGGTATTTCTGCCTTGGTGATCAAAGGATCAAGGGATACATGACCAGATGACCCTAATTGAAGAGCTCTCTGCTGTATTTTGTAAATGAACTTGAAAATACTAAGAAGATAGTCTCTAACTTTGAGAATAAATTTGTCCTGGTACTTTACAGATAAAGAAAGACAAGGGAAAGGCAAAGCAATGACAATCATTTATGCAGAACATAGAGCAAGGATAATTTTCCTGAGTTATGCAGGAATCTTACTCAAATTGTTTGTAGTTTTTTGTTACAGCTTTTGAAATACAGGGAATTTACAGTTAAAAACTTCATCACTACTGCCCTGTCAATGACCTCATCACACCTGACCTATAGGGAGTATCTTCTGCAGGGATAACCCATAAATCAGCTGCACGCAAGGCCTTTCTCTCAAAAGCAGAATTAGGCATGAAAGTTTTATTGTGTGAGCTACTGTTCACCAGAGAAACTGCTGACTATATTTCACTTGAGAGTACAAGATGAACTTGAGCCTTGGTCTCAATGGTGAAAGGCCAAGCCTGTACCTCGCTGAACCTCTGAACCTTTCAGATTCTTGACTCAGTGTCAGGGAAAGCCACAGATACTTTGTCAAGGCAGTAGCTGGAAGTATAAACCCAGTCTGTGTTTCAAGTTTTAAATAAGAGACATACACTTAAATGATGGAAAATAATAGGAGTATGGCTTCCTCTGAAAGCCTGGTATAGACATTAGTGAAATCCTACATATCCCTCTGTGGAAAATCAAGGGTGGCTGAGCATAAGAGCTTCTGAAGACAGAGACTATAATTCTCGTTATGAAAGGAGAGGAATTGGATATAAGTAGTGATGGACAAACTTCAAAAGGTTCAGGGCTTCTGCTTGGTTTGAATAACTGTCCAGGAGCTTTGATGCATATCCAAAGCTTATCTGGACCTCCTGGGCCTGTAAATATTGGGACAGAAATTTTGCAAGAACAGCCTCTCTCAAGAGGTTTTTCTTTTTTCGGTATTTTGGGCAAGTATTTTCTTGTCATGCTGGAGATACAACAAAAATAGTAATGACAAGAAATAAGACCTGTTCTTCAAGAGTACTTCATCAAGTCTAAATCAAGAATAAATAAAAAAGCTTCTCTTAAAAAGCTTTCCACATCTCCAGACCTTCTTGGATTTATGAGGAACAAACTTTGAAACTAAATGGGAAGAAATGTGTCTCAGTTCCTTCTGAAACTTAACTCTACTACAGTCATTTTGAGTTGGGAGCTTTCCTTTTAGGAAGAAATCCCTCCCTGTGAGAGTGACGAGGCACTGGAACAGGTTGCCCGGGGAGGTTGTAGTTGCTCCATCCCTGGAAGTGTCCCAGGCCAGGTTGGATGGGGCTCTGGGCAACTGGATCTGGTGAGAGGTGTCACTGCCAATGGCAAGAGAGTTGCACTGTGTGAGCTCTGAGGTCCTTTTCAACCCTAACTAGTCTGTGAGTCTATGATTCTTCTTATCTGTTTGGGTACAGTTATTTCTATACATAACACATATAAAGAAGCTGTGCAGATTTTGGATAAACAAGATGTAGGTCAAGGTAGCAATAATAGCAGTGTATTCTGGAATGAGGTTTGTGTATATGGCCATCAAATGAAGTAAACACCAGCACCCAAAGGCCAGACTTCCCACAAACCTCCATGTATTTGAGAAGGATTTGGTGTATGTGTGTATCCATGTAAAATTTCCTAGTTCTCTATAGGCACAAAGTAGATTATAGCTGCTGACACTGCTTCACTTGGATTTGTAGAGGGGGATTATTTTGTTTCTTTGCTATAAAATGTAGTTATGCAGAATAACATTTCCTTGGATGGTAAGGAGTGGGCTCCTGGAGCTAGTAGAGGGGTATGGCCTCTCTCCTGGGCTGGAGTGACAGAAAGCAGGTACAATCCTGAGAGCTCCTTTCATGCCTGGCTGGAGATGAATTAGCAGATTCAGTTAGGTTGGAATTTGAATATGTGACCAAACTACTGAAACCAGAGCTGAGCTTCCTGTGTGTGTTTTACCACTGCAAACAGTGAAAGTCCATGGCATTCCTGAAACATGAGCTTGGGCAGTGGAGAACTTCCTGTGACTGAGGCCTTGAAGGACATCTAGACTCTGGTCAGGCCTGGGGCCAGAGCATAGGGTAGCATCTGCCCCTTCTTAGCCCTCGATGCTAGTACTGGGCACTGAACTTGCCTTGTAAACCATCCAGTATTCTTCTGATCTGCAGAGAAATGTCAGTAGCGCAGATCTGTTGAGTAATAGCTCACCACTTTTTCAGGTATCAGAGTTATTTTGGGATCTTGTGGGTTGTAGGGAAGAGGTGTCACCTTTGAATTTGGTAGTGCGGGCTGGTGGGACAGGCTAGAAGAAAAGTACCCCAAAATGATGCTTGAAGGAGAGAAATTTGGTTCCTAAAGTCCAATATGAAGTAGTGATGTGGAGAAGTGGAGGCTTAAAAGTTTGGGTTAAGCTGTGTGCTAGCTCACTTAGGTCCTGCAACCGTAAAAGTCAAGAGTGACCACTGACCCAGCCCTCATAGGTGGTCCCAGCAGCACATGGTGGTTGCAAGACCTAGAGAGGAGCTTCCTTTGAAGATCAGACTGGTCAGGGACAAAGTGACTTTTTTTTCACAGCATAATAACAAAAATCTAGTGTGATTTTCTATGCATTGATCTTTAAAGAGCTCTGATGAGGACCCCAGCAGATGGGGTTCACTACTGAGCAGGAACTGGGAGCTGATCTACAGTAAGATGAGGATTTGTAGTTCCTCAGTGCTGGGAAAGGGGCCAAACCCCTTTGGAACTCATGGTTGATATCTCCTAACCTACAGCCTAAATGGATACAGTAATTGCTTAGCCATGGGTTAGTTATTTTAGATGTGTGCTAAGAACTCGTAGTCTGCTATTTCCATCCGCCTCACATGCTGAAGTCATTGCTGCCTGCATATCTGAGCCAATGAACCTGGCCATGTTCCTCTCCCATAGCCTAGTCCAGCTCCAAGTCAATGGGAGTGTCTCTGTTGACTTCAGTGGAGGCTGGCTGGGCTTTTGAGGAGCTGAGAGCAGCATGCAGGGCTCTCCCAATGAGTACCACAACTCTGCCTGCTGAGGAAGACACTGTCACCCCAATAAGTACAGTCTGGCCCCTTTGTAGCAGCAACACCTAAACCGACTTGCGAATGCCAAGTGTTAAACACCTTTGCTACATTAGCGTGGGGCACCTAGTCAACAAGCACATACAACCCAGCCCACATACACAGTGAAAATCTCCACCTGGATTCAGGAAGCAACAAACCAGGTCTCACACCACTGTCAGAATGATTTAAACTGTCATTGGCCAGGTCACTCTGTCCTTTTTTAGCTGCACACTAAGAGACATTTTGGCAACTTGGATGGATATATATTTTGTCTTCAGTAGCATATGTGGAGCCTAATGTATTAATAACTTGGGGAATAGATTTGTATCCAAAGCCCCATTATTTTTATCCTGTTTTCTTCTTTAACCAAGTCACAGAATGTATACATTTTCATCTCCAAATATTCCAGCACGGCACAGCAGAACCCGGTGAATCAATTGCATATTGGCGTAACAGCACTAAGAATAGAGACCTCTACAGAGCTTTGCAAAAAGAGACTTTTCTGCAGATGGAAAAACTTAAGACACAGAGTTAAAGATAGTCTGGTAAAAAAACTGAGAGAAAAACAAGTACTTGGAGTGTCTGCTTATGCACTCAGTCTTTTTTCCTTGCTGTTTTTTCCCAGCATTGGCCTTTGGCTGCCCCAAAGTTGCCAAAGCATTGATTAGACAGAGCAGAAAAGGGAACTGGTGGAGAGGTTAGGAGATAAACCTCAAAGGATTTCAAACATTCCAGGGATAAGCCTGGCCAAGGTGCGTAAGTGCTGGATATAACCAAAATACAACTGAGGCTTTTAGTGGGGTCAAGGCAGCAACTCATCACTGGGAAAGTTTCACTTTTCTGCCATCCGAGAACAGGTCCAGAAGACCACCCTTGTCCTCTCAAACCCACAAGCCCAGAGGCAGAAGGAAGACTGATGAAGCCAAACCAATACACAATATTTGTTAATGGAGAGATTTTAAGCTGCACGAGTGGGAACAGGTCTGTAGAGATGCTCTATGTATTGAGTGGGATGGTTTCAGCCCTAGTAACTCTCCAGTTTGGGGTCTTTTGGAGAGCTGTGGTGGAAATTTTGCAGCAGGAGTCCCACTACCGTGTTTCACACCGGCTACTGACAGCTGCAAAATGTTGGCTATGCCATTCAGTGCAAGCCAGTGTACAGCTGGGCAGAATTCCTTACATCTTTCTCAACAAAATCCAAAGCATCTTGGCAGAGGAATCTCCGTGCACAGCTCTGCAGGCAGAGAGGCAGGGCCTGCTCTCCCATCCACCCTCGGAGCAGACATCTCACCCAAATACACCTCTCCCCACACAGCCACCCTGTCCCAGCAGGGCTGGAGCTGCTGTGTGGCCTTCAGGGTTGGTGGTAATATGACTGCCTCTTCTCCTGGCAATATGTGAAGCTGGAAAAAACCCCTTTCCCTTTGCCTCACGAAAGCCAATCTATGGCTGACCTAAACCAAGTGGTGATCTGACCAAGTGTGTGATAACTGGTCAACCTGCTTTCTAGAGAGCCAAGCTGAATGCAGGTGTGAGTCGGAAGTGTTAGTAGTTAAGGAAGTCCAGACTCAGAGTTTGGTATCTGCAGCCCTGATGTTTTATACCATGTTAGTAACACAGTTTGAGGGAAGTTCCTAGCTAAGCAAAACAACAGGTTTGCTATGTCTGAAGTAAGATCTGTACCAAACATGCAGTCACTACCACCGACTTCAGGAAGCTGGTTTAGAGATTATCCAAACTACTGGTGCTGTATATTCCCAAGTATTCAGTATTTATTTTCAGTCAACTTTTCAAAACTTGAGTAAATCATTTATGATGATTTTGCTGCCTGGCTTCTAGCGCCACTGAGGTTGACATGCAGAAACCTAGTGGGACAGGTGACGGGACAGGAGCTGCCCAGGAAGCCTGCACAGAATAATTTTTTAAAGTATCTTAAAATATTGTTAAAATGTTCATATATGTTTTGAGGAACTTGAAATAATCAAGCCAGCCATGTATTTTAGCACCTGTAGGAGCTTTTACACCCCACATCTAAAACGCCTGGCCTTCATTGTGACTTCTAATGAGTCAATATATTTAATCTCTAGTCAAAATGTCACTCAGCTGAATTCCAAAACACACATGCCTTTTTCTTTTTTGAAGATACACGTAACTTACTCAGCTCTTCTGAATAGCGTCAATTGTAATGCTCTAACAATCTGTGGCAGTTGAGGTTTTGCAGCTGGCTGCCTGCTTTGTGATACTTGGAGCTGCAGGCCTGCAGCAGAGCCAAGTCCAGGACAGGAAGATCTCCCTAAGGACGACCAGCATGGGGTGTAAACCACCAGAGATGGTGCAGCTCGGTATGAAAGACAGTAGTGGATGTCTGCATACAAAATCCAGGTGTAAAAATAGCAATTAAACTAAAAAGCACCTGTTTTAAGAGGAAACCTTCAGTTGGAGAAGGTGACCTAATGCCTGGTCACTGTGCTGTACCCCAAGGGAATCCATGGTGTGCGACATGCTGTGTTTGGTAGCTGTGGTATGCGTGTTTGATGTCAAGGCCTTTACAGAGATTGAGAAATGAAGTTGAAGCACAGATCAATAATTAAACGGATCACAACTCCTAGGATTCTGCCTCTCTCATGCCCTTGACCGGTGAACCTTGGAAAAATTACCCTGGGCAGGATTTTTAAAGATGTTTAGGTATGAAGTGCTATGGGTTTCAAGTGATTCATCCAGCTTGTAGTCAGTCAGCTGGGTATCAAAACACTGCTGGGATTCTTGTCCTTCAGTCTCTCCTTGTTGGCAGCACAGGGCTAATACCTACCTGCCAGGCAGGATTCCTGACCACAGCACATTGAGATCTTGGGGTGGCTGACACTGCCGGTGAAAAGTGCAAACTCGTCATGAATTTCAGATTGTCTTGCATGTGGTGTAGAGCAGGCAGCAGAGCCCTGGGCCCTGCAGCACTGAGCATCGCCACAGCCCACCCCAGACTTCTGTGACAAAATTCACAGCGCAAACGGACCTGTTTGTGAGATCAGCTGCTTCCTTCCTTCTGGCTTCTTTCTGACTCGAGGTGCTGCGCTCGGAGGCCTTAATAAGGAAGCCGTGTCGAGGCAGAAAATATTTACTCTGGTCTCTGTTGCTCTAGCATAGAAACATTTGCTGTATTCCTTAAAATGGAGCTTCCGTAGAGGAAAAGATCCTGTTTTTCCCGGGTTGCAAGCTCAGAGTACTGCACCAGGAGCAGGCTGCAGATGCGACTGGGAGCGTTCTCGCACTGCTCGAGCCTCCCAGTCAGTTGCCCATCTCTCCCAGTAGATGATGCTAAAGCGCGACTGTTTTGAACAATTTTAAGGCAGTGGAAGATTTTATCGGGGGAAATCCGAGGTGGTAGGAGGGCTTCTGGGGTGCAGTACTGCAGGAGGAACATACAGCAAATATCTCAAAGAACCTGGAGACCAATTTGCTCCTGTCTTGTGCTTATTAACAGCTAGAAAAACAACAGGGTTAGAGTTCCTTGAGGTTTTCAGAATTTTAAAGCAGACCATGATGTGCCTCCACTTACATGTGCGTTCCTGCAGCTCCTACAGCCAAAGCACAATGCCAGCATCATACTGCCTTACCATCCCACTTCTTGGCTCTGGTGCCATCAGAAAGCTCCTCACCTTCCTTTCTATACCACGTTACCAACCTCTGTTCAGTGCAATCAGACCCATTTGGGGTAAATAATTTGGAACTAAATATTCATCATGAGTTGTAGCTTTCTGATGGCTTTTAAAATGTGCAGAGACATTTATTACTAGAAATGAAGCAGTGTTTTGCCTGCAGATGCTGCCAAAATTCAGTTATATTGAAGCTCTGGCCACTCTCTGGAGCCAGGAGAGGAAGTGGTGCTGGAGTGGGAAGAGTAGGCTGAGATATGCATTTCCCTGGAATTTAAGAAAATCAGAGGGAGTTTGGCCTTGTCTTTCCTTCCATTAGAGCTTTTCTGAAAAATTATATGGCAGCCAATATAACTCATTCTGAAACAAAGTTTTAAAGTTCAAAGATTCATCTGGAAGTTATTAATAAAGCCAATAAAAATAGAAACTTAGACCCAAGTTATTTTATACAGGAAAAAATTGCCTACATTTTTTTTTTCAGTTGGATACTTTTTGTACCTCTGTAGTTGAAAAGTCTGGGGGTTTTGCCCCTTTTAAGAAAAAAAAGACAAGTTATTAGTCTCTTTATGAGGCTTCTGGGATCTGCTGTAAAGACACCCGTTGGTTCTCAGCATCCAAGCCTGGACAAGTTCTGGTATGCTGTGCATTAGGAAACATGCACGAGGTCCCTGTCCTCACAGACGATTTAGAACAAAGTGTATTTTGGGGAAAGTATGTACAGAAAGAGAAAATTCGTTTCTCTGGATCTCCTGTCTGGTATGTGGAGGGACTCGGAGGAGGACTGTTTCATTCCTCATCAAGTGCCTGATCTGCTGGACCATAATGATGTCTACATTAATACAGTCATCAATTATACACTGGGACTGTATAATGTAACACCCTTTGCCCCCCTTTCCTAAATTCCTGTTCTCAGACATAATACATGTTGTCAGAGATCCAGCGCTGATGCTGCCTTGTCCCTGACTGATACGCTTCCTTGGGTCAGAGGTATATCCGGGGACAGTCAAAACTGCTTCAAGATATATGTATGGGTTTGTTTGTTTCAAAGCCTTGGCCTAGAATCAAATTGCCTGAAGGAAACTTATAAGAGCCTTTTAGTCTCTTTTAAGACAAGAGATTCTGCACACATTACTGTGTTTGCAGTTCTCTTGCTGCTGACTGTGTTTCTTGAATTCTCTGTATTCAGTGCACACTGCAAGGAACCTCTGCAGGGGCTGTTTAATGAGAGGACATGGTTTGTATCCCCTGCTCTCTCTTCCCAAACTGGGCTTTCTTCTTCCTCCACCTTGGAAAAAGGTTATCAGTGAGAGTGGGACAGATGGAAGTTTTACAGAAGGTAATGAATAGGATGAAGTCAGTTCTATGGGGGCTTTTATGATGATAGATGAGGTGGAGACCAAGCGAGGTGGCTGTGGAGCAGGAAAGTTTACGGAGAGCAAATTGTAGGAGAGCTGGAAAAGAGCCTGATGGGCTCTTGGATCAAATTCTGAACTAAATGAGGAGTATCATCCTCTTGGGATTTTGTCACTTGGCAAACAACAGCAAGGTATGCACAGGCAGAAGGCATGGGGAGATTTGTAGAGAAAGTGCAGGAGAAAGATCAATAATTATAGTAAGTGGAGATGAATATGAATCACAGCATGAGAAATTTGACACTATTAGGCTTTTTCCACTCTAAGTCAGGCAAAATATGAAATTCAGTATGTAAGAGGGATTTTTCTCAGTTGCCAGTTACCCCCAGTACCTTTTAAATAAGATATCTTCCAAGTAAAAATACCCCAGTGTAATTCTTATTTTAAAAAGGATGGCAGAGCTTACTTCACTTTGGGCTTTTTCACTGTTTGAGAGTACTTGGAAAAGAAGGATAAATGTGGCTGCTGAAAACTCTGGAGAGGCTCAAAGCAATCACAGAATGAATTGCTTCAGAGATGCACGCTGTTGTTAGAGCAAGTGTAAGGTGCTACCCTTTTAAAAATGGCCAAAGAAAATAAAATGGGAATGTCTAAGCAATAGTATTCTGACCTCAGCAAGTGCCCTTGACTAGTTTAGGCTGCACTAGCAGTTGTGTTCTTCACAAAATCCTGAGTAGGAGAGGTGAAGGATTTATAGGCTACGTTATGTCCTAAAGGGATTTATCCAATGGAATTATAAAATGCATTTAAAAATACATAATTAGCACTTCTCCTCCATAAATTTCCAAAGTGATGCTTTTTAAAAGGAGGATGTTACCAAACTCCTTGTGAACTAAATAACTTTAAATCAAGCGAGACGATTTATGCCTCTGAAAGATGTTTATATTTGAAATAAGAGCATCATTTAACATCTCCTCGCCTTTCTCTCATGCTGATTTATCTCCTGGATTTCTGGAGGTCACTCTTATTGGTAGAAGTCAGCATTTGTTGTGTTTTGCAATGCAAAAATTCTTTTCATTCCCTAACACTAGAACAATATTTCATTGAATCGCTCTAGTTTATTAGACTCATTGCACAGATGTCCTCTCTTCCTGAGCCAGATGTACAGAGCGCTGCTTCCAGCTTAGCCCAAACTGGAACATGTTGACAGAATAACATAACTGAGACCAGACGTATTGCATTTTACACTAAAGGTCATGCAAAAAGCACAGGCTGCGTATAGCACGGCCTGTTTTACATAAACACACATTTGGTTCAGCTTTGGTATAGGGATTACTGAAAGAATGCTTGGGGAGGACAAGCTATAAAGCAGTTGGGAAGATCTGACAGTTGTTGAATGAATTACCCCCAAACTGGTACATCTCTCTATGAGAAGTGTGAAGGGCTCTCTGCAAAAGGATGTGAGAGGAAACTCTCAGGGAAACGTTTCTGCTTGAGATTCTTCCAGACAGACAGAAGTTGCTTTGCAAGTTTAACAGGAGATTCCTCAAGGACCTTTTCAGCACAGTAGGCTTGGTTTTGTGGTTTCCTTACCTCGCTAATACCTTCCACCAATCTTAGAGGAGTAATTAGAAGAGAAGAAGAAACCAAACTGCCTAACAAGGAAGCTGAATGGATGCAAGTAAGGCCAGAAAGTTTCCAGTGGCTCAGTATTGATTTGGGGAAGAGATTCAGAGAAGCATGTACGGGTCTAGATGTCACAGATGAGAAAGGATTTTCCTGTGGAGCAGGCTGCAACTTCATAGACTCACAGGATCCCAGACTGAGTTGGGTTGGAAGGAAGCTCAGAGCTCACTCAGTGCCAACCCCCTGCCATGGGCAGCAACACCTCTCACCAGACCAGGTTCCCCAGAGCCTCATTCAACCTGGCCTGGAACACTTCCAGTGATGAAGCAGCCACAACCTCCCTGAGCAACCCGTTCCAATGCCTCAAATGCTAAGTTTCACTCTGACATGAGCTGAAGAAGCAGACCAGGACCTGGAGTCAGATTGATTTTACGATTAAGGTACAAACCCAGATCAAGGCCAAAATGCCAAGGCCAAATGTTGGTCTCATATGGCAGAAATCTTGCTATGCTGACCTCAGTCCTGGTGATAGAGGATGGGGAACAAAACCCTTCTGAGTTTTGCAATTCACCTGTGATGCGCAACAGGCTTTTTAATGTTTTGTGCTAGAAACTTAACCCCTCTCATATTTTTGATCTTAACCCCAGGTATAAAGGCTAGCCTAAGGATACGGTTCAGTTTAATTAATCAGTGCTGTAAAGTCTTTGTATTAAAAGACAGAACAGACTGTAAGTGCCAAGTATTACTAGTACCATGGACAAATGAACAACAGCAAATGAGTACAAGCACGGTGCAAAGGAGGAAAGTCATTAAGGAAAGAGGTCCCATTTCAAGCTGCCAAATACAAAGGAGTGAGTAATTTATTTTCAGTATGAAAAACATTTCAGTGTTGTTCTTTAAGTGATTCTGCTTATGATCATCACTCCTTAGCTAACTGCTATAAACATGTCCAAGCGGTGACACAAGTCTTCTATTCCCACCTAGAAATGCAGGAAACAAGGAGAGGAGAACAGGCGAATATGAATAGTTGAGAAAGGCACGTCTGGTTTTCCACTTGCTAAATACAGTCGTCTTTGTCTTACACACAGTCATGCCTTTTTTGCCTGACGATATCTGTGCGTGACACTGCACTGACCCATGCGTTGTCATTACAGCCGGACCAGGGGTTACTGACCAGTTTGATAACTGTCTGAATGCTGGATCATGAAGCATCATTTTTGCTAAGTTTAACCTCAGCTCTGACCTCTGCAACTGCAGGTGAAGAGAAATGTGTAATTTTGGTACAGCCAGGCAGGGTAACTGGCACTGCTAAAGCCCAGCTTCATGCTTCTGTGACAGAGAGTACATTAAATTGGCCTGCAGAGGAGTTGCGAAGGGGATCAGAGGTGGCAGGATTTTCTCTCAAACATTTTCAAGCAGTGTCCCAGCTCCCTGGGGGTGCGCTCAGTCCTCCCAGTCACAAATGAGCCCTTGTGGAGTTATCACCAGCCTTGTTTAACACACAGTATTCTGACTCTTCGTTGCAGTGGCTGTGATTTGAAACAAAACTGTAGAAATTTATGGTACCTGAGGTTTTGGAGCAAAATATGCGTGTGGATATGTATAGCCGCTTATTTTATCCCTTATAATGAGTGGTGCATTTGCTGTCAATATTCCTGTCACTCTCCTCCATACTGTACCCTGACTGCCAGGCCACCTTGCCCTCCTGCACCACAAGGTCTTTCTCACACAAGGACTCATGCTCCCTGGAACAAAAAAAATCTTTTAAAATAGCAATGGACGCCTGTGGTCAAGAAGGCCAAGACGGTGTTGGGATGGATCAACCGAAATGTGTGTAGCAGATCACGGGAGGTTCTTTTACCCCTTTATTCTGCTTTAGTGAGGCTGCACCTGGAATGCTCTGTCCAGTTCTGGTCTCCCCAATTCATGAGAGATAGAAAATTAATTCAGAGAGTTCAATGCAGAGCTATGAGGATGATTGGGGGTCTGGAACAACTGCCTGATGAAGAGAGATTGAAAAAAATCGAGACTCTCTAGTTTGAACAAAGGAAGGCTCCGAGAGATTTAATCACTGTCTATAAATCCGTGAGGGTGGGTGTCAAGAAGAAAGGAAACCTTTCTTTTCAATGGTGTCAGACAGGACAAGGGGTAATGGATGCCAGCTTGAACACGGGATGTTTCACCTCAATGTGAGGAAAAACTTTACTATCAGGGTTAAATCTTGGAAGGGGTTGCCCATGGAGGTTGTGGAGTCCCCCTCTCTGGGGACTCTTCTCTGGAGTCTCTTCGCTATTTCATACTCAGCTGGGTTCAGTTTTGTGCGATTGATTTAGGCCTTTTAGGTGGTTCTGCTTTTCAGTAGTTTGTATCCTGCTTGAGCAGGAGGGTTGGACCTGATGCCTTTTGAGGGCTCCTTCGAACCCTAATAAACTGTGTAAACTGTGTAAATCTTTTACACTCATTCATGGCATTTGTTACCACCCAAACAGAGCCTCTGTCTCAGGCAGGGTTTCCAGAAAGTAGCAGAAGTGATGGGAACTACATAAAGATGAACACAAGTGCTCCTGCGTGTCCAGTCCATTGCACGGCATGAAGATGTTCAAGCACATTCATAGAATCACAGAATTGTTTAGGTTGGAAAAGACCTTTTAAGATCATACAGTCCAACCATAAATCCAACTGTCTTAATACACTGCTAAACTCTATAACCTAAGCTCCATCCAGGGATGGCAATTCAAGCCCCTCCCTGGGCAGCCTGTTCCAAGGCCTGATGACCCTTTCCAGGAAGAAGTTTCTCCTTGTGTCCAGCCTAAACTTCCCCTGGTGCAAGTTGAGGACATTTCTTCTTATCCTATTGTTATTCAGATGACGATTTGCCAAGAACTTCACCCATATGAAATCTCATGGGGCAAAGTGTTTAAAATCAGGTGCAACGCTGTGCCCTGAGGTACAGCAAGATCATGCTACTACAGATCCCACCAATGTAAAATTACCAAGAGTTAAAAAGTCTCTGGGGAAAAATCTTCCTCTCCCAGAGAAGCCAACAGAGACACTAGTTTAAAACCAGAGTAACATACTGGCAAATTTGCCTCAGGTCCCCAGTAGCACTTGCCTCCATTCCCTCCTCTCATGGAGGCAATGACAAATGGCAGCCGAACCCTCTGGATGACAGTACATGAATTGGCTGAGACAGGATTGTTAGGAGAACATGAGCTCTCAGAGTGACAGTGCTGTGTAACTCGTGTGGCACGCTCACCTGGCAGACATCACTTGGGTAGCAAAGAAAAACTTACCCGCTCTTAGAAAGGCTGAAACTATGGTCTTTGCTTTGGAAAAGAGGTAGGGAAGTGGGGGCTCACAGAAATAGAGGAGACAGAAAATAAAATGTCAGGGCTTGCTGTCTCATTAAGTCAGTTATTTACTCCATGTACGAGTTTTCCAATCAGAAAAATTGGTAGAATAACCCTGGAATTCAAAATATTGCTGCAAACCCAGTGCATTTTTGATGGGATATGTGGCCTTTTACCTTGCTGATTCCAGAGGAAAGTTGGCACAGGCCACATATCCCATCAAAATTAGTGATGGATTTTCACCAGCTGATGGCTGTTCAGAGAAGAGCAAGAAATGACTCAGGGCTCTGAGGAGATTCTTGCCTCTGCTCGTTTCAAAGCTATAATTCTGGTCCTTTCTGGAAGTGACAGAAGAGAGGCCGAAGATGAAACGGATCCTGCAGAGGACAAACCCCTTGCAGCACGGGAGTCTTTCTGGCAGGTATGAGGTGAAGATGATTGATGAGGTCAGTGTGAGAGCTCCCTGCACCGTCTCTACTGACAGCTTTAATGCTTATAAGAGAAGAATGATTCCGGTCTGCGGCTCTGTCACTCAGAGATTTCTTTGCAGAGCTATGGTTATAATAAAATAATTATCACTGCAAATTAGGAACGGGGATGTTCTAGTACCTCTTACCTCTCTCTCTGGTACATGTAAAATAAAGCAGCATTGCAAGACTATCGTAACCCTTGTTAGAGGGTCAAGTGAGAACTGGTTTAATTAGGCACAAACACTATGCTTTGCTGGCCGTGTTCTGATCCCAGCACCACTGCCTTCTGCACTAAACAGTCCACTGTGTTTGCAGCACCTTTAACAAGAGGTACAACTCAGGTAAAACCCAGCTGATCTTACTCACACCTGGGGTTTGTAGCACAGCTTTTGGCCCTGTGCAGTGCTGTCTCCTCAGCCCCTGATGGTTCTCCAAGTCCTGAGAAAGAAGGATGCTCAGGGGTGATACCTGACCAGAAATGGATGGTTTTTCATGACCTAAGTTTAGTCTAGACCAGTGTTTCTCCAAGATTTCTGTGTAGATTGTAAAGGAACAACAGCAGAAGCGCGCAACCCCAGGCCCCTTGAATTGGGTGAACCATGGTTCTGTTTTTAAGCTGCAGGATATATCTCCAGTCAAAAATTTTGCTGCAGGTTCTCACTCTGATGGCTGCCCGGGGACAGACAAACCTAATCTACAGCTCTGACCTTCCTGTACAGGCTGCCACTTCTTATGGAGAAATTATTTTACAGGATTCGGTGAGCTTTGCTCCTGTCTAAAGGTATTTCACAGCAGCCCTTTTAAGAGAACAGTTCTCAAAGCTCTAAAATCACATTTTGGGTGTTCAGCTAAGTTACAAGAAGGAAGGTTTAAAATCAGTCCAACACACCTTTTCCTAAGGCAGTGTACAAGTCATTCTGGGGACACGCTCAGGGCCCAAATCTATAAAGCATGGGAAAAGAGCAGACCAGAGCCTAACTAAGATCTCAAAATACTGTTTAACAATCATGATCTCTACTTTCCTAGTTGTCTGAGTCTCCAGCACGGAAAGGGAGAAGTACTAAATGAGAGATATTACTGTCACGGTATATTTTACTACCTGGAGTATTTTATTGACTGCTCCAAGGCAATCAATGCATTAAATAAGCGTAACTGCATTACAAAAAAGGAAGATGGTTATATGCATTTCTGTGATTTAAGTTCATATGTTTTATGTTACATGTGACTTGTTGAGCTAGTTAGGGCTTAGGAAACTGTTGAGAAAGGAAATAAACTTGACGTTTGCAATTTATTTGTAAAACAGATCCAGAAACTGAAGGGTTTTTTTTAAAGAAAAAATCTGTCTGAGAATACAGTGACATAAAATCAGAATAAAATACTAATAAATAATAGGGACATATATGGAAAAGAACTGTACTAGAACAAATTTAAAATTGTGAAGAACAATTGGAAAAGAGAAAACAAATGCAAGGTTAGGCAGCACAATACACAAGTGTGCATGTGCCTGGGCTTTAAGCGCAGTGATAGTTTTCTGCATTGGTACTTTGGAATTCATCGGGACAAGGACCGAATCATAACCTTCTGCAGAGGTTTAAGCAGGGTACAAAATGTTTCTGTGTCTTGAAAATCACACAGGTACCTTTTCATGTTCTGGATGTGTATTTATGTTCTGAATTCATTATTGCCAAGTAACACATCTAAGATCTACTTATTTCAAACCGTCACACAGCCAGAATTTCAGTGTACCTGATGCCGTCCTTAGCCTGGTGTTGTAGGTATCTCAACGTGGATATGTGTGTTTTAAAGACTTCTGGGTCATCATATGGCTAGCAATGTCTTTCATGCCGTGGTTAATCCCGTGGATGCCCATGCTATGTTTGCCTCAAGGCTTGTTTCAAGGTCTTGATTAACGCCACCGCTCCATGCCTAGTTAAGCTGGCAGAAGCCTGTTCTGCAACCAAAATGGGTTTCCTGTCCCTCCATGCTCTCCAGATGGTTGTTCATGCTCCCTCCCCCTGTGTCAGCACAGGTGTTTCTGTGACCATGCAGTGAGAGATCAGAAAACTGATCTCAGTGAAAATTGACCTGGTTTAAAACATAAAAGCCAGGTTTTCAGACAGGCCATTTCCTTGGCTGAGTTCACTGAATGTCTGTGAGGGGGAGTGATGGTGAAGAGGGAGCAGAATGGGCAGCTGCAGCTGGGAGAGGGAGGAGGAAGATGGGGTTCCTCCTTTCATCAATTCTGTGGAAGTATGGGGTTGTGCAGCCTGAAAATATTTAAGCAGTATCCAGTTGGATTGTAGACTTCCTTACAGACCTGCATAACGAGAACACTTAACACACCACCAAGGTGTTGAAGAAGCACACCCGCTGAGAATATCGGCCTCATGAGCAAGTCCCTGTGGGATTTGCAGCCCCTGCTTGGTAGAAATTGCCTGGGCATATGCTCTTCCCTCATGGTGAGGGAATCCTTTGTAGCTGAAATCAACCAAAACCCTGCTGCTAAAAACGTTCTAAGTTTAGACCTTTGAAATGTGAAAGGGTTTTCTCACTGGTGAGGTTATAGGCTGCAATAGTATATTCTTAGTTGCATTAGGAACAACTTGATGCCTCCAGGCTACAAAATACTAAAATCATAGGCTCCTATAGACACCACAGTTCCTTTTTTCCCCCCTCCTTAAGTCAGTTTATTCCCTAAAGTCTCAATTCAACCCTTGGGAAAGATCATAAAATGTGAGAAGTGAATAAATTGTTTGATGGTACCAGCTTGCTTGCCTGAGTGGAAACTCACTAATGATCTTCCAACCTTATGTCACCTGAAATGTCTACCACAAAGACCACAGAAGAATCCCTCTCCCTTATGTGACCACGACCCTTTAACCCATGTGATAGGTTTTTTAGTCAAATGACATCTACGCCCTTGCTGACTGTAAGAGGCAGAAGCTGTGTGGTCCATGAGCAGCCACTCTGCCCAGGCCAGCTAAAAGAAGCACTATCCTGTCTTGTTCTCCAACAGACAGTTAAGTAATAAGGTTCCTCTACTGTGTGCTAACATGCTTCTTTAGCAGCAGGTGATGCCTTTGCCGTATTACGCAGATTTTTGCTCTTACTCTGAGCTGCGGCTTCTCTAGGTGGGTGTGGTTCCCACACATCCTTGTTGTGGCTTGCTACAGGGTTAGGCTTCAATAGGTTTTGACTATGAGATCTCATGTTTACTCTCAGGCGGCTTGGCACAGTGCTTTAGAAAATGAGAGGTTTCGGGCAGGAAGCAGCATCTCCCACACACAGAGCGGTACCAAAGTTATACTGACGAGCCTGATGAAATGAAAGGAGATGAAGATGAACTTAATCCGTGTTATTGGGCTGATGATTTGCATTTTGTCTAGGTCCTATCCCATCTCCAGCAGTAAACTCTGTACCTTTACCTGCAGGGTGCCTAGTAAGTTTAAAACAATAATTTCATTAGTTTGTGTAAAAGAACCTGTTGTAGAACAAAGTTTTCTACAGCAAACATCATTGAGGCTTTTTAGGGTGAGAAGCTTGGCTCCCTGATGCTAGATATCAGTATTTTTTACATGCCATGCCAAGATGGTAGAGGAGAGGCTGGCAGTATGGTTTTGGACTCAAGTGTCCTCCAAATACTTTTCCGGTCCCTTCTACTTCTTTTTTATTTCTGTAGGTCCAGAATGACATAAGCTTTTATTTCTTGGCAGCAAAGCAGCATGCTTCTGTGTCTGCAGCACACTGAGGACATCCTCTGCAGCTCCTGCTGACAAGGAGTGAGACTTGAGCAACCACAGTGTCCTTTGTGCAGAGCTCTCTGCTAGCTTTATGCTCATTCTGCCATGGGGAAATGCATCACTGGTACCTGGAAGTGATGCTGATGTGGAAGGTGGTGGAGCCAGGATGCAGCCCACTTTTGTTCTGGTAAATTAATGTGAGATGTTTTGATTCAAAACCACATCTCTATGTATAACAGAGACCTCTGTGGACTTGCTCCCCAACACAACATCTCAAATACGCTGTCAGGACAGCTTCAACCCCATGCCTTCCAACATATTGCAATTAATTAAATCTTACCTTTTTTTTTTCCTCCTTAAAACTGAAGAAAATGCATCAGGGACGTAAAGCAAAGCCACAAAAAATATAGAAATATATAGTGAGGTAAAATGGGCAGCTTTTAATGAGTATTGAGGGGAAAATAGAACTCTGTAAAGTCTTTGAGTGAACTTTCAAGAAAGTAAAAGCAAAATCAACCGCCCAGACTGCAATAACGAGCTTCATTTACAAGGTTTTGGGGCAGATTTTTTTTTTCCTGCTGTTCCAACAGCTATTTTGGAATTCAAATTGTACTGTTGCTGTTCTCTTTTACCTGCGTTTGAGGTAAAGCATGACACTTGCTCTAAATGCCACCCTGCAGTAGTCCCTGCTTAGGATATTGTTTTAAACATAATTGAATTGCTGGGGTACATTAAGCATTGCAGTGTTTTAAGCAGGGGAAATAATTTAATGATGTGGTCTTTAAGACAGTTAATTAGGCTGGCATGTATGAAAGTGTAACAAGAACACCACCTACTGTAAAAGCGAATGTTCTACACTCCCGAGCACTAATTCCTCATAGTTTTACCCTGCAAGGAAATCATTAACCCCTTCCTTGTCGAATGGTTTTAGAGGGAATTACTGAGTTTGGAACTGGTGACGGCAGCTCTTACTTCTAAGAGGTAAAATAAACCCCAATCAGTTTAAGCACTGGGAGCGATAATTTCTGAAAAGATTATTCTGGGGTCTGGTATAAGTAATTTTCATAATGGTGATGGATTTTTTAGCTGGAAATAGTAAGGATTTAAATACAATTTCTGGTGATGTCAGCATGGTTTTTTGAAAATTGCTTGTGGTGACCCTACTGCAATGTTGTTCTATCACTGGCTTGGTTTATCTGCTTGAAGATGGACCTTAAACAACACATAGCACTCTATCGCTGTAGCAGAAGGTGGCACAGGGCATGGTGCAGGGGTAAACAGTGTGGTGCCTCTATAGCTCTCTATATTTTTGAGACCAGTGAGCAGAATCTCCAACTTCTGTGCATCCGGAGCTGGGGAGCTGCTCAGTTCCACTGTCCCCGTTGAACCCTTAACACCTCACAGTGAACTGCCAGCACTTGGTGGGATTTGCCCACTTGTCAAAGTTTGTCAAAGCAAGGCAGGACAGAGGTTTCTCACACAGGTCTGTGGGCTTGGACCGCTCAGAGTCTTCAAAACACAGTCTCCATCTTTTATCAGAGCTTACACAAAGCGTGGTGTATCTCCATCGTTTCAGTTTTGCCTCTTTATCTTGCCATGATTTTTAGCGACTGTAATAACACGCCAGGTTTGAAATTCCCAGTCCTCTGAGGTTTTCTGCCCCTCCTACAGAAGCCACCTACAACTAGTTATAAAAGATCACAGAGCTTCTTATTTTCAGTATTGCTGGATCAGTCGTGGGCAATTCAATAGGAGAATAACGTCTTACACTGAAACGATCATAAAAGGAAAGGAAAATGTGATGGGGAGAGCCAGCGAGAGAAGTGCTAAGGGAACAAAGTGCCTTGCTGAAGGCCACAGAGAAGTTGCTCTTACTTCCAATAGCCCTGAATTTACTCAAAGTCACTTTCTGCTTCTGTGACTGCTGTTGAAAGTGTTTAGCACGGCAGAATTTTCTCTTGCAGTCAAAGAGTAGACTTCACGTTTTGCAGTGGCAGGGCTGGGAGCTTTCCTGATTAAACAAACTCCCTGTTAGAGCGAGCCTTACGCTGCTAAACTCGCACGCATTATTGCGCAGGAGGCCAGGCATATTTCAGCCACGGTGATGGAGTGGGCAGCACTCTGTCAGATCAATTATGTACAAGGCCCATCTTCTGTATGATTCCCTCGATTTTTCCTCCTGACAGTTCACCTTGTGCCCAACCTTCTGTTCTCGTGGAGAAAAACCTGCAGACAATAGAAAACCTAAGGCTGTTTTTCCTCGCCACAAAATGGCCTAAAGTAACTCTTTCCTGTCAGGCTCCTCATGGCTTTTCACACAAATTTATCTTCTCCAGTTTAGGGGATTTACAGCCTCTCTAATTCATTCTTTTCTTTTCTTTTTTTTTTTGTTTCCTGTAGTACGGTTGAGGAAATAGTGAAGGGACTCTGGTTCCCAGACCATCAATAGCATCGAAGCTGGTGGCAGCTACTCCAGCCTGCTCTGTCTTCACAGAATCACAGAATTATTGAGACTTTAAAAGCCCTCTGAGCTCATCGAGCCCAGGACCTGACATCAACACATTGGCCAGACCAGGGCACTAAGGGCCACAGCCAGACTGTCCTTCAACACCTCCAGGGATGGGGACTCCAACACTGCCCTGGGAACTCCATTCTAGCCTCCGATCACCCTTTCCATGAAGAAGAGCTTCTTAACATCCAATCTAACCCTCCCCTCGCAGCTTCAGGCCCTGCCCTCTCGTCTTGTCACTAGTTGCCTGGGAGAAGAGCCCAACTCCCACCTGACTACAACCTCTCTTCAGGTAGTTATAGAGAGAGATAAGGTCCCCAGAGTCTCCTCTTCTCCAGGCTAAACACTGCCAGCTCCCTCAGCCTCTTCTCAGACTTTCCCTCCAGTCCCTTCCCCATTCTTGTTGCTCTCCTCTGGACTCACTCCAGCTCCTCAATACCTTTCTGTGCTCAGACGTGTTCCATCCCAGGGCAAGAGATCTTGTTCACACTGGGGTATGGCCTGTTCCACAGTCCATCTGTGTAAATGGCACTGAGATTGGGCTTTAGCAAATGTTTAACGTCGTTACATAACAATCCACTGCCCAGAGGAGATGAATCCTAGGAAAGACTGTTCACTTCCCAGTCAATTATCTGATGCTAGTGGCCTCAACCACTTCTAATCAGTTCTGCCCTACAGTACTTAAAGAATGAATTTGAATTTACTGGGCATCAGTATCACCTTATGCTTATGCCTGGGCTAATTCAAAACAGATTTATGAGAGTGAGGTGTGAATAAGAATGAACTGAGCAGTGTGAGCTGGGGCAACTTCAGAGAACTAATCTGAAGCTCTGGATGTGTCTCATCACCCTGTAACTCAAAGTGTACATTGGGGTCAGCAAGATGAGATTTGGTGGTGCCCAGGCTGAAGACAACTAGGAAAATACAGCAAAGAGAGAACAAGTTGATGAACGGCGCAGGCAAAGGTTCCTTTATTCCTACTGCGTAGAAGAAGGGGGTATGAGAGCACATGTTTAATCCTATGGACTCTGTAGCATGTGAGCAAAAGCCACACAAAGCACAATCAAGCAATCAAGCAATTGTTATAGGAGGGGTTAGATCCCCCATATATAATAAATAGAAGGAGCACCAAAGTGAAACAAAGCTCAGACAGATGTGTGTGTATGAATGCAAACCAGAAGTGATGGCTATCAGGGGGTCTCCTGGAATCCTGACAACACACTGTTGGCTGGAAGCTGGGCACTCTTTCTCTGCCTGTGGTGGAACTGTCTAAGCCATCTTTGCCAATGAAGCTTCAGATGGAGAGTTTTGGCTTAGGTAAATTACTCAAACCATTTGTGAGGTGCATAAGGGGAGGGATCCCCGCACCTCCCCGCAGGAGAGGCTGCCTTGAAGTTGGCACAAAGAACACTAAATGCAGTCGGAATCCATCGGGAGTGCTGACTGCAGCCTGTGCCCTGGGGAACTGCGACTGGAGAGACCTCTCTGGCCAAGGAGAGGAACACATTTGTTTGGTTCAGATTGATATCTTCTACAGATGCCTTGTCTTCCTAACAAACTAACTTCCTTTTCTAACCTCTGTGTTCTGTGATCAAAAGACTGTTGCCTTTTGCTAGCACAGAAATGAAGCCATTTTTCTACCTGCATCACTTGAACCTGGGGTGAATTCAAAGTCCTGATAAGGTGGGTTTTCCACAGCCTTTTTTAACTTCTCACCATTTCCCCTTTTACTTTGATCTGACCAGTGCTGCTCTCACTTTCCAATGTCACTTGTCTCTCACTCTGCAATGAGAACACCGATAGCAGGTATATTACGTGATATACTGTGTCAAGCAGTCAGCGTGCTGTAGGTTCACTGTGCTAGGGAATAAAGACTCCACATGGCAAAAGGCAAGATTCCTCCATTACAGTCATTACGGTCTTTGATCAAGAAATAATACCCTGTAGAATATCTGATTGTTTCCAGCCTCTGATCACAGAATCACAGAACGTTAGAGACTGGAAGGGACCTGGAAAGATCGTCTAGTCCAATCCTTGCCAGAGCAGGACCACCTAGACCAAATCACAAAGGAACATATCCAGGCAGGTTTTAAATGTCTCCAGAGAAGCAGATTCCACAACCCCCCTGGGCAGACCCAAACTGGTTTAAGATTGTGCATGATAAAAATCCAAGCTTCAATCATGAAGAAACCTGCAGTAAAACCTAAATCAAATTGCATGTTTGTTATAGCTAATTGCTTCTCCTGTCAGTGACCACAGCAGAACCTTTCCTAAACAAGTGTCCTTAAATGAGAAAGATCACAACTTCAAAGACACTTCATGTGTCTTTAGCATCAACGAACAATTAGGCTTTTCTCAGTGGCAAAGTTCAGCACTGTATATGTTCTCTGATATTTAAGGTTTGAGCTGTATAATGTAACGATGTGCCTATGTAATGAATGATGTAATGTTCTATGTATTCAGGCTGACTGCAGACAACCTAAGTGCTTGAATGTTCTTACTTCATCCTTGAGCATATTTCTAGGAAATACCTGGAGATTTTTGACCCATAGGTGAAGTTATGACCTCTACCCATGATCCAGCTCCAGGAGAACAGTGAAAAAAGAAATCAGCTGGAAGCTGGACCTGGAGCAGCACACAGTTCATCTGAAAATTTTCCCTGTGTTGGGCAGTGACTTGAGATTTCAGCCTGCTGCAGAACCTTGTAATCCCAGCTCCTGACACCAGTGCTTTTCTGCTGGGTGCGCTTCTGAAGGAAAGAGCCCAATAACCTACATTACCAGTGAACATTTGGATCTGACAGCTCACTATCTATCTGACAGCAGTGCTGCGACAACACGTCTGGGTCACATTCGACACCATTATGTAAGCCACCAACCAAACCCTTTTCTGAATACATTAAAGGCTGCTTAAGTACAAAACCCACCCATGCAAACCTTAAAATGCAGGGAAATATTTGGCTAAGGAGAGCTTTTGGACACCCCTTTGTGCCCACACATTATAGCAAGCAATCACACTGAGAAACTGCCTCCACGAGAAACTCCTTTGCATTTCCAGAATCCCAGAAATGAAGCACATGCCCAGATTCCTCTGGCAAGAGGAATAAACCTTAACTCTGACCTCAGCTGGAAGTTGGCAGTGCCAGCTTTGGAAGGGGAAGCCCTGACTGCTGGTACCAGTTGGGTGGAAGCAGGCAGAGGAAGGAAATCAGCACTGAGAACAAGAACCTGGATAATGTGGGGTTTTTTCTAGTCTGCAGCATAATAGCCAACATTTCTTAAATCATTAGTTTCCATTTCTGGGACTGGAAATGTTGTCTTTGGTTTCTGTGAATAGCAGGAATGTGGTAGGACTCAGGATGAGAGACCCCAGTCCCTTTTGGCAGGGCTCTGATAGGTTTTGGCCAGTGGTACCAGACAGATGTTTGGTGTGATTGGAAGCTCAGCCATTTCTTCAGGGGCAAAATCCTTTCCTAGTGCTTCTGGAACCCTTCAGCTGCATTTTTTTCTTGACTTGACCATTCTGAGCTTGATTTAAATAAGACACTCACAAGCAGAAAGAAAGGTGCTCACAACAGGCTCCATGGCAGTCTGTGTAGCTGTGTGTTGAGCCTGAGCTCCCCAAACAGCTTCTCACCTCACCGGCTGATCTGTGCTACAGCCATTTATCCAGACCAGCCATCAGCATCTCTTGGGCAGAAGTGGGGACATAGTGGAACCAGGAAGGAAACCAAGCTTGGGAGTGCCACCTTCAGAGCTTCAGGTGAGGGCAAGTGGGACTGGATGCTCTCAGGTTGGAATGGACGCAGCAGGGCTGGCTTCAGGCCAGGCACTGGGATGGCCTGAGAGACACTACCCTGCTAAGGTAAGGGCTCTCAGCTCCCGATGAGATATCACTTATGAGGCATATTTCATGCCCTCAGCAATGGCCTCTCTCACCTGAATGTCATGTCAGTGTCGCTGGTTCTTGCTGAGTTTGGAGCTCAGCAGTTCCTGGGAGCTGGGAGTATCTGCCTGGAAGCAGGATATTGCTTATCAGCATCTTGGATCTCTAGGCGGCTGATTCTCCCAACTCCTGCTGAGCTGTTACCCACAGGCTTTCATCTGAGAAGGAAATAAATGTTTTGCACCCCACTCCAACAGGACTGCTCTTTCCTGAGTCACCAAGTCAGGTGACCTAAACCAGCCTGGGACTTGCTGGTTTACTTGACTTCACTACAGTGCAGACTCACAAGGTGCACAGGACAAGAAGACCATGCAGAGAAAACTGCTCTAGTAAGAAGAACAGGTAGGAAGGAACTTTCCATGAATGAAATTACCTTGGTACCATCTCACAGTCACTAACTGGACAACTGGCACTGAAAGTTCAACCACCTGACCACAGTGACAAGAGGATGGAGTGACAGGAAGCCCCTTGCAGAGGGCACACATGGGTGTATCTATGCATATCACACCAATTCCTCAAGTTAAAGCAGAGTTTATTTACTAACGAGCTCTGTTCTTCCTTTTCCTAAGATGTGACATGGTGACAGACCTTGTGGAACATCGTTAAGCCCAGCGGGGGTGTGTTGGATGTGCAGACCTTGCAAACTCAAGCAGATATTGGCCCCTCTGGTTTCAAACACTTCAGAAAACCTAGAATACTCACGCAGAAAAAAAGAAAGATGGGCGCAGGACTAAATTTCATCATTTCCTCCTCGTTGGCTGTGTAAGCAGGCAGAGAAAACACACACTGTGCTGCATTAGAAAGGAGTAATCTCTTTGGGGCTACCAAGTAAGAACAGCATGTTTCATATATTTGACATGGGAGGCATTTGATTATTTGTAAAAATCGCTGTGATTCAGCTGCACTGTGGGCTCCGTGAGTCAGAGGGTGATGTGAAGGGAAGTTTATTTGAAATTCTCGTCTCCCTGAGCAGCCCACATTGTCTCCAATCCTCAGCAACCTGCTTCCTCTCTTCAAGGTCTTTCCTGCACAGCCTGGTTCCTGTATCTACCCACCTCCCTACATTGTTTGAGGGGGTTACACCTCGGGTAGTGTATGTTACCTAAGGAGTTACGTTCAAGTGTGAGTCCTCTGGTGTAAATTGTACGACTTACACACGTGAAAATGCATTTATTTTTTTGGTTGTCCTTGTAAAATCAGCTACTGCTGCCACTGGTCAAGAAGCAGAACATAGCCATCACCTGTACCAAGTATCTACAGTTACATCTGACCCAGGCAGAGAAACTAAAGTTTCTGAAGGAGATACCAACTGAGACACTCCTTGTTACAACAGGTAGGGCCAATGTCCGAGCTCCTGTATAACACAAATGTCCACACCGATGCTTTTTTAACTTCAAGCTTATCTTTTAGAGAATCACTTGCTCCTAGTATCAACCTAGGTAGAAGAGCTACTTGTAGGCACCTCCTTTCTCCCTCCAAATCTCTGAGAGAAGGAGACCTTACCAGTGATTTTTAAACATGTAGTCAGCTTTCATTTTCAACTGACATCTGAATTCCTGTGCTTTAAGCAAGGGGAATGGAAATCAGTAGGAAAAGAGGGAAAGAGGGAAGAAAATAATTTCATTTCTGTTACTTTAGTTTCAGTAATTCTATTAGTGATTGCCCCTGTGCAAGTCACTCACTGCTTTCTATTACCCTCTTTCCTGTACTCACTGCACTGTAAGAGACACAGTGGCCCATGACTGGGTAGGTCAGCAGTTTTTATTTCCTTTCAGCTCACTCTAATGAAAAGCACATGCGTCCAGTAAATCTTGCCTTTTCCCTTATTAAACCAGTCGATGTTCATTACTGAGGTCTGTGCCTGGCTGGGTGGGAATCAATAAGATGATCCTTTTAATCGCCTTAGTAATCAACAAGCTATTTCTTATTTCAATCTCAGCCCAGCAGTCATTGAAAGCCAATGATTTATCTGCATCACACGTGCACTCACACAGACACACACAGGGTAGGGAGGTTTTGCCTGTGTACGGAAGAAAGAAAGGCGATGTTCTGCCATACACTTTAAATTATTGTGCCAGAGACCTGCTCCCAGTTTTATTATTGACTTCATAGTAACCAGTACACACATGCCTGGGATGACAGAGTAGGAGGCAGATGATTGCCAGTGCCTGCAATGCAAAGGATGAAGCTGCAGAAGAGAAGGGGATTTCAATTGAGCGACTGGCCAGGACGTTCATTATGCCTGTCCCAAAACCACCTTCCTGACTTTTCCCTTCTCCTTCCCTTTTCTGCCTCATCCAGGCAGAGCGCACAGGGCTGCTGAGAGCGCACTGAGCTCTGAATGGAGTGAGTAAAACTCTGCTACATAACTGTGGGCAATTTTTGCCCCTCAGTGCCTCATATTCCCTGTTATAAAGTGGAGATAATCATGCAGGAACCCTTCATACAGAACTTCAAAGCATACTATTGCGCAAGAGCTCAAATTCTGGATTAATCATGGCTATAGTTCAGCAGCAAATGCTGCAGTCTCCTGCACTCTTCCTGAGCCTTGTGTTCTGTCCAAGGAGCCTAACATGTGCTGTTGAGAGGAGAGTTTGCAGAACCCTGTTTTCTCCTTACACGCCTGTATTTTGAGGGTCTGACCATAAAAATCCTTTAATCTCTCTTGATCTTGCTGTGATTTATCCTGAATCTGTTGTGTGAAGAAGAAGTCAAGCAGAAGAGCCGTGAGACAGCAACGAGAACTTCAGTTTAAAACCTCCCAGAAGTGGAGGGGTAGCTCACACGAGACTTATGAGGCTGAGAAGCTCTGGGGATGTCATTAGGGTGGGTTGTCCAAGTAAGGATCATTGCACTGCAGTGATGTTTCTGTATGAAATTTAGTCTGACAGCCCAATCAAAGTATTTGGGCAGGAATGGCAAAACCCTGACCGTGTTGAAATTAACAGCAGGAGGCTGCTGATTTTTTAGTGATTTACCCCCCATTTTCTTCCTGCTGAAAGATTATGATAATCTGAATTATAGAGCTGAATTATGAATGGGACACAGGAACTTTTTTTCCCCTGCTAATTTACGAACCTTGGTTTTGGAAGAACAAAAAAAAATGAGAAGGAAGAAAAGAGTCGCAGTGCAAATGCATCAAGTGCAGGCAAGGAGCATCTTTCAGCTGTGCCTCCCGTTATGTAAGGCTGGGCTGTGTTTGGGCTGCAACCTGACACGGCCCCTTTCTGCCCCAAACAGAGCTTTTTCTCATAAAATTCACTCAGGCACTTCTTCTCAAGTTCTTCATACACTTTTCACAAGAAAAAAGAAATCATTCATATCTCTCACAGAGAGTCTCGGATTCTTCAGATATTTTCCATTATAAGCTTTTGGCACCATTATTACCCACAGATCAAGTTACTTTTCTGATCCCTCTTCTTTCATCTAGTAAAAACGCATTATTTCATTATTAGCCTGGAAGTGTTACTGTTCACAGAGCTCAGGTCTGTATATGAACAATGCCTGCCCCAGTATATTACTGAAAATCCCGTGGCTCTTGTAAGGTTTCCTTTAAACACTAGAACTCTCTATTTTTGTGAGATCAGAGTGGTCGTATCATTTCTGAAAGGACATGCCTTGTCTCTGAATTGTACAAAAGCTCGATGTAGACATCTGCTACAATTTATAGAAGACCTTAACTGGTGTTCATACTGCTCCCAGTGCGCTGTGTATAGAACACACGTATCTACGTGCATATACGTGCTTCCAGTGTTTAGGCTCACCATAATTTCGTGATCATTAACTATTTACTTAACTGTAATTTAATGTTTATGTTTTCTAAGAAGTCCAGTGAAAAATGGCCAACCTGAGTTGCCCAAAAACTTCCTGTTTGAATGGAAACGGTTTTGCTGTTGTGTTCGTAGTTTCTGTTTTCCATCTTGCTCCTCTTCCATTGGAAGTGCAGCTGTCCGCAGGAGGATCTCAGTTTGAGAAGCAGGGAAGTTTCCAGAAGGAAAATGTAGACCCAGTGGAAAATGTAGACCCATGTCATGGACTGAAACAGGGGTGTTTTCAGGGCAGTTTTAGGACAAGGTCCTGCTTTCCCATTTTCTGCTCCATTTGCAGGTTTCTGTGGTGAAACCACCCTTCACAGTCGAGGAAATCTAAAAATGGGGCAGAAGTCTGAGTCTTGCAGGTCTCAGTATGGTGCCCATGATCACACAACTATTCCTCCTTTTCCCTCTGAGTCCTTGATGCTGACAGCAGCAGCTGTAAACTCTGATTCCACCTCTTCTCCATCTCAGCGCAAACCATTCTCTTGTTCCCTCAAAATATTTCAATGCAGGAGAGCACCAATCGTCTGAGAAGTGGGCTAAATCCATCCATTAATTTTAGCAACAACTACCAATAATCCTGAGCTGGTGACTACTTCTAGATGCCAGCAACACGGGCAGTGGCAGAACAGATGGAAGGACAGGTAGAGCACTCGCTCCCCATCCCCGCTCCTCTGAGAGATCTTGAATTCTTTATGTCCTCCATGTGTCTTATCTGTTCAGACTCCATCAGAACCTGTTTTCTACTTAATATGAGACAAATGGTTTACGAAAGCAGAGTCCTAAGTTAGACACTCAGTTCCTACATGAATGAGGGTGATTCCAACCAAGCCAATTAAGGATTTATTGTGTAATGACCTGTTTCCTTCTGCGTTCCGTTTAACTCATTTAGTTGAGTGTCTTGCTTGTTTTGACTTTCTTGGTACTTCCCTTCCACGTGTGCCATTTCCATCCTCATTCAAACCCACACCAATGAAGCAAGAGGAAAAAGAACCAAACCCCAACCCACCCACCAGCGATTGCAGTTGCCTAGGTTTGCTTCTGAATCTGAAATGTAGCAGGAATCCTCCGTTACGCTGAATTATTGCACAGAGGCGAGCGTAACATCTTTGCGGGCTGCAGGCTCTTCCAGATTCTTTGTCCTCCATGGTAATGTCCCAATCACACTGAAGTGCTCCCAAATGTGCGAGGACTATTTAAGCTTTGTAAATGCTGTCCTCCAAAAAATCACTCCACATAAATGTTTCATGTCTCTCCTCTGTGATGCACAGGCCCCAAACATTCAGCTGTGAGGGTGTTTATATTTGTGGAACTCTCTTGAACATTTGCTGTGGATTTCAAACAGCTGCTACACTGAAGCACTGGGAATAGTAAGATCATGAATATTCAGGTGAAGCCACTGGAATGAACAGCCATTAATAGAATAAATGCCTAAACAGTTGTGTAAGGCTTATTAAGACCTATTGGGGCTGAGATAATAAATTCCCTCTTTGACATGTTGCAACTACTGTAGTTTAAACATTTTGGACCACCTCTTCAGAACTGAAAGAAAAAATTATGTTAGTTGTGTGTGATAACACAATGAAACACCTGGAAGGCTTGGCGCTTGTATTAGATTTGGCAGAGGGATTTCAACATGCTAGCTCATCCTCACTTCAAACCATGGCACTGTTTATTGTGTTAGTTTTCAAGGTTATCCCAATCACATATGGTCTGGACTAAGCGCAGTGGTCTCACTAGAGAGTATCTTTTTTTCCCGTGTCTCCTTCAAGTTCGGAAAGAATCAATAGCACTATCCTTTTGCAATGGAGCAGGAACGTGGGCAAAATTCTGTTGCACAAAAAATAAAGAAAAAAAAACCCCTCAACGCTTCCAAGGTTTTCTTATCACACTGTTGAAACCCAGCAAAGTTGAGGAAATCTGCACCAGCAGCCTGGCTTTGAGCGTTTGTGCCGCGGGGACATCCCGGTGGATGCGGGGAGCCCAAAGCGCTGCGTTTGTGCGGTACCCAGAGTGGTTAATTGTTGCAGAAGAGCTGGCTTTTCCTTTGAATTTAGCTGTCATGTTGCATTACGCTGTGCTGTATCGCCTGGGTCTGGCACTGCGTGTCACGAAACATAAAATCCAACAGGATGCAGTGTGAGTCTTGCAGGTTAAAATTTAAAGGCAAACTCAGTAATATTTGATCAGTTACCTGCTGTCAGTTCAGATAAAGGGTGTTTGATCTGCAATAGTAGGGATAACTTGTGAGAAGCAAACTTGGTCATGGCAGCACGGGGCTGCATTCAGTCCTGCAGCTGCTGGGAACCGCTGAACCTCAGCTCAGGTGCACTTTGAACTTTTAAAAATTAACCCATTTGCCTCTTTTTTAATGCTTGGAGAGAATGAACAAAGTCCAGCCCTACTTACTAGTGTCTGTGGGTGACAAGCAGGGTCTGGCGAGTTGTTTCAAGAGCTAAATAGCTGAAATACTGAAAAGAAAGACTTGATTCCACTGAAACTTGTGCAAACCCCTGTACTAACGCACTGCACATTAGCTTTTCTGATCTAGTTGCACGAATGATCTCAGACGTGCTCGCTGACTGCCCTCATGTCTGCAGCACACTGTAGAAATCCTCCATCTGCATGAAGGAGATGGGAGCCGGTTGGGATGAAATAAAAGCTAAAATCCTACAATTTCCCCTCATCCCTTTCCCTGTACTTCTGTTTCTCTGTGACCTGTTTATCAATATGAGAACCAAATCTGTTTCGAAAACTTCTGTGTCATGATTACATTTTGGGAGGGAGGAACAGATGGAATAGATTAATTAGTCAAACTATGTTTAAGTAGAAAGGCATTTCTTTCCATGAGTAGCCACAGGCTAGAAAGAACATATAAGGGACAAGGAGAAGTGCCTCAGGACTTCTTGCTTGCTGGAACAGCTTCCCAGTATAAGACTTCCAGCAGCATAAAGGGTCTTTGATTTCAGCTTCTATTGAGAAGTAGGTCAGGAGGTGCCTGATTTGCAAGAGGGCAACGGCTCCCTCCTGCTTGTTCCAAGTGGCCAGTCCAAAACATTTAATGGGTGTTTCTGTAGGTTCAGCACAGTGAACTCAAGTGAGGTACTGCACACTGAGTGTTAGCTTTTCACTTGAGTTCAGTCATCCTGCTTAAGAGCAGATAGTTAATCAAGACCCCTATGTGAGGACTGTGGTCATAGCAATATCCCTGGCTAGTGGAGACAAACAGACCCATCTTAAATGTACCTGGATGTGTTATGGGCTTCAGTTTTGCCAAATAATGAACTTAGGAACTCATCTGCTGAGCACCAGGCAGCAGAATTCAGGCCCTTTCTCTTGCTGTGCTGGGTTCAAAGGAACAATTCCCAATCCTATTTACTAACCAAAATGTGTAATTCTCTCTGACAACTTTTAGAGACTGTGTTTAAGTTTGTATTGTTGTTTTCTGTCATGGGCGGGAGGAGAAGATGGGCAGAAATCTGAGATGGAAACAGTTATTTCAAATAACTGAGTCAGGAAAGGTTTTGGCCAAGAGGGAAATTTAAATCTAACCCAGATGTAGATCACTGGTGTCTGGAACAGGAGAGATGGTCCCAATCACAGAGTAGCAGCCAGGGCTGGCTCAGGCAGCAAATGGATGTCTGTCCGTCAGCTGAGGAAAAACCTCTTTGCTTAGCCCGCAGCCAGAGGAAATGTCCTGGAAGTGCAGCCGGGCACTGTGGGATCAGGGAAAGGATGGAGCAGGGAAAGCACATCCTGCTGGCTTCTTCTCTTGTTGGCACAGGGGTAGGGTGGACAGAATAACAGCAGGGTCTGACGAAGGAAGTCTGTTATTGCATGTCTGAGAAGAGGTCTCCATGCCCAGGAGTGAGCAGGGACCATGTGCCCTACTGCCCCAGGGCAGGCAGATGCCCTGGGTTGACCTGGCAGTGTCACACCGCTGTCACTGCTCAGAACAAAACTGGGGTCACCCCCTGCCCCATCACCTCAGTTGTCCTTAAATGAAGCGGCAGTTGCATGTCAGTGAGGTATCACCAAATGCTGGAGATGACACAGCTACACATCCAAGTATCTGTGTGTGTGTGTGTACGTGTAGTGCTCCTTGCAGAGAGCTCCAGCCAGGACTGCAGGCTGACCAATAGGGCCACAAACATTAAACTCTGAACAGTGCTTAGTTCTCTTGACCATTGTCTCTGACAAGCGATGGTGCAAGAGAGAACAGAAAAGACACTACAGGATGGGCTTCAGCTAGGCTTGGATGGTTTGCAAGTTGCTTTCTGAGATTGGCTTAAAAAAAGTTCTTTTTAATTCACTATATTTGGCTACAGTCATGAGGAGAGAAGGCAGGAAAGCAAGCAAGGGGGCAAGAAAGAGGCTGCTGTCCTGCCTGTCTTGCAGTAACTCTGAGTGCTAGGATCAGGAGTAAATCTCACGGTACAGAAAGCACTAAGTTTTGCCCAAAAAATGCAGTCTGTGAATTTTAGTCTCAGCAAGATGTAAAAAAAAAAAGAAGAAGAAATCGAAGCACCGGGGGTTTGTTCAGAAAAGCAGTGTTGAAAAGATCAAAGAAACAACACGGAGATTGTAACGATCATCGCTAGATAATAAACTAATTTTAGTTCTGTAAATAGTGCTAACATGTACTGAGAAAACCTGGGCTCACGGCTCCCTCTTATCTCGTTCCAGTGACCTACTGCTTAAGACATTTGAAGTCACATAGTCCAAATCACGTGGCTCCCACAGTAGTTGCTCATCAACAGGATGATATATAGCAACCAGGGCCCTGCTGTTTTGTGCGGTTTGACCTGGACTCAGAACATCTCAAAGCCTTTGGACGTGGTGCAGAGCCATGCACAGGATGTTTAAGCCCGTGGAGGACAGGTTTGCTTTGCTAGTGGCCTTTCATGGACTGGTTAGGAACAATCTGTGAAGCCCTGGGAGCTTTCATCCCTGAGACTGTAAAGTCTGGCTGTCTAATTTTAGGCTGGGTGTGTGGTTATTGGGTTCATAATAGCATTAACTCATTTCTCACTGTGTTTTTCTTTCAAAGGAGCAGGATTATTTTCAGAAGGGGTTTGTTTGGGTGACAGCAAGTATGTGCTTGCTGGTGAGAGAGTTGTCGAGAGTGGGGACCCAGGGTCAGCATCCCAGGGGATGCAGGAGTAACATCCTGGCAGGAAAGAACTGGGGCTCATCTAAGTGAAAAATGCTGCTTGCTTGGGAAAGAAGGGTATCAGGGCTGGCTGGAAAGCTCAGGGAATACACACACTATGGCACAGTTCCTCACTCTGGCACTACCTCTGCATGAGCTTCCTGGGGAAGACTGAGTGTAAACCTTTGCATGGCATCAAACACCCTAGGAAATACCTTGTTTTGCACAATATCCCCACTGATGCTGCCCCTGGGTGCTGCATGTGTCTGCTAAGCAGGGCTGGCAAAACGTGGTGGTGACTGAGGAGTCTGCAAAGATGTTTTGCACAGCCTCCTGAGCCAATCCGGAAGAAACAGGCTTTACTTGAAACTCCTGTAACCATCCATACCCACTGATTTTGCTACCATCAGTATCTTCCCAGCACCTATTCCAAAAGGAGCACCTCTCTGGTGCTGTTGTTAGCGCACGCGCGCACCACCACCCCCCCCCCAATAATTAAAATACAGAAATAAATGTATTTCAAGTGGACTTCAATAATAACAGAAACCTGGCAGTTTCTTCTTTCTTTAGCACAGGGATATCCTTGCTCGTGATTCCATGGATACCATGAGCATCTCCAACTTTATGCCTTTAATGCTTGCGCTGTAGAAAATGCTGTTGAAATATTCATGCTGACCTCAGAAAGCCATCCACTTGGCCATCTGGAGGCCTCCCGTACCCCAGCCACTAGTATTTTACTTTGAAGGATATATTCTGATCACACTGGCGAGGCTAAATAGACTATTGGCCCATTTGTTTTGTTACTGCCATTTCAGTTACCCCTCAGGACATCAGCGAGGTTTATCTGGGTAGACATGAACGAATTCTCCAATAAAACTGTAGATAAATTTGACCAAGTGCAGCGGATGGTGAGGAGGTTGTGCAGTGTCACTGTTGCTGTTGTGGCTGGAAGTGACCTTGTCTGTAAGTACCCAACCTTGCACCTTGCGATTCACATGAAAATTCAAAGCCAAACCCTGCCAGGTCAGAGTGAGAACCCAGCCTCCTGTTTAAGAAAAAAGACATTTTCTTGTGAAGGCAGCGCTGGGATTGTGGTCTGGGCAGGGACACAGTGCATGATGCCTTGGGCTAATGAGAAAATGAATGGGGAGGGAAGACATTTAATTCGAAGTGAGAAGGAAAATGAATGGGTGACATCTGAGAGGGTCAAGAAGAAGAGAAAATGCTATGCAGAGCAAAACACTGAAGGCAGAACCATGGAATCATTAAGGACCTCTAAGATTATCGAGTTCAACCTTCAACCCAACACCTCCATGACTGCTAGACAGTGTCCCAAAGTGCCACAATCCCTCATGTGGACTTGCAAGGAAGGGGCAGTTCCTCAGGGCTGTCTGCCTGTACTGGCCTGAGATGGGAAGAGAAAAGGGCTCCAGTTTTGTTCCCCATATTCCAAAAATGGTACTATTCAGGGTAAATGAAGTGCCATGCCCATGAAGGTTCTTCCATGGAACACAGGTTCTGCCTGGAATACAGGTAGTAGCAAAGGCCATTTGCTATACAGTCTTGTCCCCAAGATGCTCTCCCAGTATCGCTAACATAAGGTTAGATGAATTGTTCCTGATTCAGTGTTTATTTTGGCCCTTTCTCTCCAGTTTGGGTGTGGGGGCTGTGGCGCTGGTGATATTTGGCTGATTTATTTATGTTCGGGAGGAGGGAGGAGGAAGGGGGCGTATATCCATGGTCACGCTGACTTTTTCAAGCTGCTCTGGAAGAAAGTGCTCGCTTAATTTGCATTCAAACTGCATCTCTGCTCCCTATCTCTCCGTAATGCTTGAATAGATTGTGGTGTGTACAAACCTGGCAGCAACTCCAAGCTGGCCTGACAAAAGTTAGGAAACACTGCTTAATTCTTCTATTTCATTTTAGTTTTCTTTTGGTCTTGGAGAGAATTTTACTCTTTGCTGCTCGATAGTTCTCGCTGTGATTCATGTCCTTTCAGGAAATAGTAATTGACAAAAATAAAGCACTTTGGTTGTTATTTAGTGAGCACCAGCTAAATTCACACAGTCCTGCTTAAGAATCTATGCCCTCCGTGCCACATTTGTTTTAAGCTTCCAGCCTCCTCCAGACAGACTTTTTTCCCCTGTGCAGTCACAAAAGCGCTTTAGTCAGCACAAATTTGGAGGTAGAACAAAAAAGCCTGTAATAGCATATCTCACGCTGCTATCAATTTTCCACTGGTGGAGCGCTCGGGTACATGAAGTCCTTTGTCTATATTCAGGAGTCGGCTTCGGTGACATTACATGACCAACTACGTGTTCCACACTGTTTTGAATTGTAACTTTAAAAAAAAGAAGAATAAATTAAAGAAAAGATGTCTTGGAATGTGGCCAGGGCATAATGATTTCAATTCTGAAGAAATCCAACAACCAATTACACTAAATTCAACATTTTAATGTACTGTAAGTTTAAAATCTCCTCTAATCAAATAGGGAAACCCTTTTTCCCCATGATGCTGTGGTTTGAGTTACCAGTAGGACTCTAAAAATCTGGTTTTGCTTAAAAAGAAACCTCAAAAGGTTCTATTTACTAGACGTACGAAAAAGGGTTGAATCACACAATTATGTATTTTAGAATAGGAAAGCGATGTAAGAGAGACTAATCATGATTCCAAATTCAATTTTCAAACCTTTAATTGATCCCATCCCAAAGGTAACATTCTAATTTAATTGCCGTACTGACATGGTTGCTGTTACGTAAAATAAAACTGTTCACTGGTAACTGGAAAAAGTCTTCTCATTAAGCACATGACGGCCCGCCTTGAAAACAGTTGATTGCAAAAGGATGCAACCACTTTGCTTGCATTTCCCTTTCTGGTTAAACTCTCCTTCACATGTGTTGAGCTGGTTCCAACAAGCCACACACGCACTACAGCGAGATGAACGTAGCACTGTGACACGGGGCTGTGCTCCTACAGCTTCTTGGGGCAAAGCTGCCACCTTGTAGTGGGGAAGAAAGGACAGAAGGTAGAGTCCTCAGTGCTGACCTGTTCTGCTGGCAGGTGCCACCGAATGCACCACACTGCATTGTTGTACAAGGTGTTCCGAGAGCAGGGAGCTCTTCTGCAGATGCTTTAAGCCTTGCTCTGAACAAACTTAGGAAATAATAAGAGACAGCTGAAACCTCATTTAAAATTGGGGACACATATGTTGTCCTGCTTTTCTAGGTGTCACACAAGGCTGTACTAGGAGAGGTTGGTGTCTTCTGTTTGTTTGTTTGGAAAGCAAAGGAAAATTGAAGGAAATATGGTTTTCTGAGGTGACAGTAGATGTTGGGGAAGCTAGAAGACTGGCAGCTTTTTTATTATTGCCAGGAGAGACTGAGCCACTCTCAATTTGATATCAACACCTGGGTCACTTGGAATGCTGCCTCACTGGATGCAGATACTATGGAACTAGTTAGGAGGTGCTTATTAACTACTACTACTCGTGTTATTCAGCTTCTGCAAGATCTAACTGTCTAGCAGAGACAGGCACATCCATAGAGTTCACTAGTCCATAGAGTTCACTAGGAACAAGGCACAAGATGCTCCGCTGTGGCGGCAATGCATCACTGGGACAAACTATTACAGAGATGAGAATAACATCTTTCTTTTTTCCTTTGACCTGATCTCAGGAAGGCTGGAAGCCTTTCCAGAAGTTAGTCTCCAGTGGAACATACATCACTCTCCTCCACTTGGGAATAAAAGGATGAATGTCTACAGTTATGTGCCACACAGGAGGTCAGACTAGATGATCAAAAACTCTGGCCTTAACTACTTAACAGAAACATCTTCCAAGTAGCTCTCCAAGGAAATCCATCACATGAAGTACTGAAAATAATCTCCTTCTGCCACATGGAGCATTTCCAGAGAGAGGGGCATCATCTCTCCATTTGGGTGCTTGTCTGGAGCTCTGTTGCACTTGGGACTGTATAAACTCAACGAAAGGACAGTCCCTATTCCAAAGAGCTCATATCTGAGTGGAAGATGAGACATGGAGTAGACAGAAACAGATGGGGAAGCACAAGGTAAGATTGAAATGATTATGTGTTTAATAAGCAGCAACTGCAGCACACCAGCTGTAGCTTCTCAGCTACATTCTTCTATGTACAGATTCAGTACACTCTCTGGTTCTATACCAGCAAACTTCAGAAGGTAGAAGGGGGTCACTGGAAATGCCCATCCCTTGACTTGAGATGCACACATCTATCCATGCTACAAACACTTATCGTGGTAAGAGAAACTTTAAACATCTTGGAGGTATAGGTGAAGTGATGTAGCTGCCTGAGAAGTAGCTCCAAGAGCCCAGCCTTCTGTTTGCCTTTAACAAGAAGATGCAGCCATCCAACGGGACTTTGCCATCCGAGTCATTTAGATGTGCCAGTACAAGCCAAATATTGCCTATATATATCTTTAAACATCTGAGCCTTTGAATTGCAGCGCTATGTAGCGATGAATAAATGCCGACTTGGACATAGAACAAAGATATTCGACCGGCTGAATAGGCAGCATTTGAATTGTACAGAACATGCAGAGACTCTGCTAAATGAATGGCTGCTCACTCGCTTGATCAATAGAAAAAGATTGCTCGTTCTGAGCTCACACTATTTGCAGTAAGGAGGACGTACATATGAAACCCAAAATCTCTTTCACAAGTGCTCGAGCAGTTCTTGTGAGAACAGGACCAGGGCAGTGTTTTGCCAGTGAAATGTTAAGCAGAGATTCAGACAGAAATGGCCACTAGCCCTGCAGCCATTTGGGAGCGGTGCTGGTCCTGCAGCATGCAGGCTGGTAAAGCAGGATTCCAAGCCTGACCTACTTTTGTCCCTACCTTGTTCTGTCAGACCTAAATCCTGGTCCTGCATTCAGTGTGGAAAACTGTTGTGAATACAAATGATTCCGGGCATTACCGATAGACTTAGAAGGAAATCAAAGTAGGTCCTTACTGCAACTCGGTGCACTTGGGAAATTCAGGGAATTTGAGGTCATGTGGAATTGTCCCTCTAGCAAAATCAACGCACTTTTTGTGTAAATCAGCTTTGGAACAGCTTCAGGTTTCTGTGCAGGATTGCTCTTCACTCAGAGAGATGGTAGAACTCAGCACAAAATTAGTATCTGAATCTTTCCCAAACTTTACTAAAATAGAAACGAAAGGCCATGTTCTTAGTTAGCGTAAGCTGGTGCAGATCAGTTCTGAAACAATTTCCATGGAGATCAGCAAGTCTTGCGTTTCTAGAGCTGGCTGACCCACCTCTCCTATTGATCAATTTTGCAGCTGAAATCATCACGATATAGTTTTGCTTGACTTAAAAAGAAAACAACTGAAATGCCAGCAACTTTAAGCACAACAAACCCACAGATCATTATTCAGTTTGGTTTCAGTTCAGAGCCTTTCAAGGACTGTCTGAGCTGTGAATGCCGTGGGGTTTGAGCATCGTGTTAGACTTCCTCTGGATAGTATGGGGGAGTCTTTGGTGCCCTTGGTCCATATGTCATTTACAGATGAGACAGCTGAGCCAGCACGAAAACAGGATTGATTGAAGATGTACCCTTGTGAGGAGGTGGTGGCTGCCTGAACTTCTCCTTGTCTCGATGCTTGACTCAAGCTGGTCTAATCCGAGTACGCAGCACTTGCCCTCTCTGCCAGGTGGATGTTTCCTATGTTATTTTCATTAGAGAGAGTTTGTTATCTGATCTCAACTGCAATAAAAATGTGCAAAGCGTGAGCAAATGAGAGGGAAAGCACAGAATGCTGGATGGGCATGGAGCAAGGTGCTTGACTCTGTTGAGCTTTGGGTTCGGTAGGCAATGTCTAACAACGAGGGCCTGCAAAGAGCAGCTGCTGTCTTGTGCCACTCTGTTTTTCATTTCAGTCCACTGGTAAAGAATGCCCACACTGGAACCCCTGAGATTGGCACTTTTGTCACCCGATGGAAGTTCTGGTAAGTTTAGGAACTCACACACTAGACTGCTTTCCTCCTTCACTAGTGCTGTCCTTCTTCAGCTATGATGAACAGAAATACCGGGGGTGAAAGCAACATCAAGGAAAACGTGGGAGAGGCAGTAGTTTGGGTTTACTGAGCAGCTTCAGAGGTACCAGAGCAGAACGGAAGAGCAGGACCTGCAGGGCAGGTGCAGCCAGGGAAAAAAAGACACTGGTACATGACAGTTCTGTGAAACAGTTGCCCACAGAGATTGGTAATCCCAAGTACATGGAAGAAGGTGGGAAGCAGCAAGTGACTTGCTCACAGCCGCTGTGGGTAGTAAAGCAAAGGACTGTACTGCTTACCAGCAAGTCAGCACGGAACTGGGACTAGACCAGCTACTTCAGTTCTTACTCTCCTTGTCTAACTGCTGTGCAATGCTGAGTCTTTCATCTTCAACCTTCCTCGATTGTCTTGAGAGTGCAATCTGATAACACTGCTATGGAAACTCCAGACCCAGATGGGGTCATTGCATAAAACCCCACATAATAAAGGAGGTATTTATGTCCTTTCAGTACAAAGGAAGTTAATAATCACCATTAGAAACACCATGAAATGAGAGCACACAAAGCACAGTCAGCTCCCCTTCGAGTGTAAATTGCAGAGTACTCCAAGATGAATGCATGTTGTATTCTTTTCATGGTTATATTTAAATCTGTGTTTTCTTTAATTTAAATCTGCTCTATAAAGATCTCAGCAATTTGAAACAAAAGTATCCTTTAAAAAAAGAAGAAGGAGAAAAAAAATTCCATGATAGCATCCTTCATGCCAGGCTGGCCCTGTTGTGATTTTTACATTGAGGGTGCATTTTAATTGATGAAATGTGCTACACAGCACAACTTGAAAAAGTAACAACCTTTAGTTACCATTTGGAAATGTGATGGAGGTGCCAGAAGTTAAACTCTTAGGACTAAATGAAATAACAGAAGCTCCCTATCCTTTCTTGAAGACGCTCATTAGTTTTCACTTTCTCACATTCTGTTTGCCATGGATTTCATCCAAGAATGACGGATGTAGAGTTATTAAGCAAGTGATAGTTTCAAACCTCCAAGTGTCAGTGCTCAATGTGGGAGCTTGGTTACCTTGCAGAGGACAAGAGGCTTAAGGACCAGTACCCCAGAGCTGGCATCGGCACAGGATGAACCATCACATGGAAAGGCACTGACAGAACAGTCTGAGAGACACGAGTCAGTTATAGGAATAGACAAATAAACAAATGCAGAATGTTTGAGGGCTAATCTGGTATTTGAATGCTTCAGCACACATAGGAAACCAGGGAAAAAAAAAAGAAAGAAGAAGGAGTATTAATATGCAGAGAGTGATAAACAAGTGCCTTTTCTTTAATTCCGTCCAGGCCCGGGATGCAGAAGCATCTCAAACACTACAAGGTCACTAATGTTTCTGACTATGGGATTGGAAGTGAAGTCTCCTTTCACTCCTGTGGGCCTGCTGACCAATCATGGTCGGTGGGACACACTCCATGAACAGGGTACAAAAGGCTCCACTGAATGAACCTGCTGGAGAGCAAAGCAGTACCTCAAAGCCTTCTCCAACCAGCAACCAGAAAACCAAAAGGTCCGTGTGATCTCTTCCCATTTTCCCATCCAAGTGACACCACTGCCACAACTCCCTCCTGTTCTGAAGATTTTCTGAAGATTTATCCATCCCTAAGCTCTAGATGGACAGTTCAGCAGGCCCTGTTCTCTCATCTATCCCACCACATGCTGACATCCTGAATGAGTGGAGTCCGTGTGTCAAGCTAGACGCAACCCAATTATCTTTAGGTTTTTTAATTGCTTTTCCCGCTTGATGAGTTTGCTCACAGACTGAAGTGGAAATAAAAAATAATCAAAACACTAGGAAAAACTAGTTATGTAGGTTTTTTTCTGTCCTACATGCAGGAAACACCTGATAGGGGTCTGACTGAAAAGCCTGTTGAGCAGTTTCTTATCTGATTTCCAGGCTCAAGTAACTTCATGTGTGTGTCAGCTCAAATCAGAACCTGCAGCTCTGGAAGTCCACTCAGTCCTGGCTGGCAGCTTGTTTCGTGTTCCACATCTGGCAGCCAACAGGGTCACAGCTAGAACCAAAGTCTGAACTCTTTTTTCCCCCAAAGCTAGAATCCTGTGATACTTGCTACCAGGCTCAGTAGAGGACACTTTCAGGAGGACAAAAAAGTAATTGATCTAAGCCAGGTCAGTGGTGTTTTCTCTAAGAGTCAGTAGCTTATCCCTATCCCCATTCCCTAGAGATTTTAAAGCCCAGCTGCAGCAGATCATTGAATCATAGAATCATTTTGGTTGGAAAAGACCCTTAAGATCATGAAGTCAAACTCTACACCCTACTCGACTAAATATACTATCAGATCCACCACTAAACCATGTTCCTTAATGCCACATCTAAGCAGCTTTTGAATTGGATGCTCTGATCTGGCCATTCTCAGCCTTGGGTTTTGTAGTGACTTTCTCTCTCTGATCCTGTCATCTTGTTCTACTCTTTCAGGCACCCACTGCTAGGCCTTTTCTCTTTGTTGGCTTGCTGCCTGCATCTCAAACTCTCACTATCCTTTCCCATGGCTTCACTGTCAGCTCCTTTGTGTACAGTCATCTTTCACTGAGGACATCCTACTGTCTCAATTTGTCTTATGCTCTCCAGCATGTTTTGGGCAGCCCTGATGGAATCCTCCAAATTTGTGTTTTTGCTGGAAGTCCACACATTTATTCTTTAGTGCTTTCTGTCTCCCTGTAACCTTAATTAGAAGTGTAATTAGGTGATGGCTGCTATTCCTTGGGAGCTTCCAAGCATGCACTAATTTATAGCCCACCATTACTCAGTATGAGACGTAGAAAAATGCGTTTGCTCTAACAGCTGTTACAGGGCAAGGATGGGAAACAAGGTGGCAGCCCATTTCTAGAAAGGTCCAGAAGAAAATGAGTGTGATTGAGCTGTCTGAGTGCCTTCAGAAATGGATGGGGACTGATTTATCTCCACTGTACCAATTATACCATTATAACTCTTGCCAGTAAGAATTTTTAACATGAGGTTTGCTGATGGGTTCAAGAAAACAGGGCTGGTCTGAACTCTGAGATATCCCCAGTGAGAATCTCTGTCCAAAAGCAGGCTTGTTCCTGGCAGAGCTTTGCTGAGCACATCCTTTACTGCTCCCATATAGCAGCCTGGGCAGGTCCTAAGGAGGATTTTTTCTGAATGATATATAGGACACCAAGGTCTGGAAAAAGAACAGGAGCAGCAATAACTTCCTATTGAGACTCAAAGTATTTGAGAACGTCCATTGGCATGTTCATGATAGCCATAGGAGTTGGTGCAGAGTAGTAAGAGAGGGTCTACACCAGAGCTACAAAACCAGACAGGGAAGACAGAGTTTCTGTCCCAAAGAGCTTAGAGGGATTGTAACCGAGTTCTGTATTGATTTCAGCTTGAGGGTATTTTTAGGCTTTGTGATTTGGGTTTCAAATCAGTTTGTCCATTTTAAATATTCAGGATTATAGGAAGGAAATGCTTTGCAAGGGCAGATTTAATTGCAAATTGCTACATGTGGGCTGCAGAGCAATGCACTGCTCTTCCTTGGTCTGTGATAGGATCACGTCTGCCAGTTTAGTAGGATTCCAGGCTAAACACTGATACCTTCAGACTGAATGTAGATGCAGATGCAGTTCCAACTCAGTTGGCAAGCCCAGTCTCTGCAGAAAAAATGTGTCATCCTGTGGTTAACGTGAAGGGAAGGCACATTTCAAAACAGCCCACCAACATCTCCACTTCCAGCATTATTTCCGCTGCCCAGGTGAAACAGAGCGGGTGGAAGGATCTCTTTCAACTTCTGTTGACATATATGGAAAAACTCACACTGACTTCACAAGGAGTTAGCTCAGGTTCCAAGGCTGCATGTCAACATTTTTCTGAGTACTCCTGACTCTGCAGAGGGGCCCCTACATCATGTTACATTCCTTCACAGAGAAAAAGGATGTGGAAATTTTTTACCCTTCCAGAGACAGCTCTCTTTGGAAAACACATTTGTTTTTTTTTGTGAGCACCGGAAAGAAATTGATGTGAAAAGCTCAACAGTCAACTCAAAACTGCCTTTTACGCTGGCATCAGTTTTTTTGGAGGGGGGAGGATGGGAAGGAGCATGCACATGAACTCACAGCTAAGGTCTTAATTCTATCTCCAGATGCTGTGCATAATCTAGAGGTTTATCTTAATTAATTATTTCTGTTATTACTGCAGGCTAAGTGAGATTTAATTTGATGTGTGATATATCCCTGGATTAACTACCCTTTGGTTTTATTTGCTCCATAATGGGGAATTTTTGTTTATAGATCCATTTTGTAATTACATCCCTGAGCTTCGAAGGGCTACAGCAATACTACTCCATCCTATAGGAAATCAGAATCCAATTCCCTTCTCCCAGTCCTGTTGTCAGCTGTGGCTAAAACAGAAGCTGCACAATATGATGTTCCTCATTTTTTCTTGCTTAATAGCAGATTTACAGGACAAAGGACATTGAATGAGGGACTCTCCTTGGCTGAAAAGTCTGCTGTTACCACCTGAAGCAATATGCAAAGTGGTGGAGAAGCATCACCTTGAAAAACTGCAGCACTGTGTGTTACAACCAGTGCCAGGAACAGTCACAGAATTACACAGAATCACTCTGGTTGGAAAGGATCCCTGGGATCATCAAGCCCAACCATCTACCCTACCTTACCTGTTCACCCCTGAACCATATCCCTTAACGCCTCATCCAAACAATCTTTAAACACATCCAGGGATGGAGACTCAGCCACCTCCCTGGGAAGCCCATTCCAGTGCCTGACCACCCTTTCTGTGAAAAAAAATTTCCTAATGTCAAGTCTAAACCTACTGTGTTGTAACTTGAATCCATTCCTTCTTGTTCTATCACTAATTGCTTGTGAGAAGAGACCAGCACCAACCCCTCCACGACATCCTTTCAGGTAGTTGTAGACAGTCAGTTGAATCCTTTGTGGCACCAACAAGCTGAAAGTGTTGTGACACCACAGAGGCTGCAGGGGTGCTACAGGGAGGTGGGGGGCATGGGAGCATGTAGATCTCAGTAATTCCTGGTTTCCCAGCTGACCTTCTCAGTGGGACACCAAGCCTTCACCCTACGCTGAAAGATGCAGGGCAGGCTGGTGCTCATGGCACTGGGACACTCTTCTCCCTTCCTAACCCTTCCAGCCCAGCCCAGCCCAGCCCCTTCTCTTGTCCCATAGCCAGAACATCTAGGCCCAATGTACCTGCACTGACTCATATCCACATCTCTTTGTTCCTGCAATAGAATCAGAATTGTTTGGGTTGGAAAAGACCTTTAAAATCATTGAGTCTGAATGTTAATCCATCACTGTCAGGTCACCACTAAACCATGTCTCTCAGCACCACATCTCTTCATCGTTTAAACACTTCCAGAGATGGGGACTCCATCGCTGCCTTGGCAAAACCCCCAATTATGAGAAAGGAAAGAGAAATCTGCCCCAAAAGCAGCTCACCTACTTGCTAGAGGCTGGTGTGACAAAGCCATAGGGGTACTGACCCACAGTATGAGGAGGGAAAGGGGCAAAGGCACAGAGGGCTGAGCTCCCACTGCAGCTCCATTGAGAGCAGGATGTGGCACTGGGGTTACAGAAGCTGTGACAGAACCCGTACCTAATCCTCTGGTGACATATGGGATCGCATGCATGCAGAATTGTGTTTCACTGCAACCATGGGGATCTTAATTAGTTCTACTTATAACAACAGAAGTCAGTGTAAGTACCAGGAAAAGTAAGTGGAAGCAAACAAATCCACCCGGGATATGTATGTCCCTTGGAAAGGGTGGGGGTTCTGTGACTTTTGACTCAAACCAGCGCTGCCTCATCATGCTCTCTGGCTTGATTCTTCACTCGTAAGCATGAAAACAGCTTGCTGGGAGCACGGACCGATCTCCTCCCTCCCCAGCTGACCCCTGCTGGACCCTTTGCACCCACCTGAGCCTGGCATGATGGAGCACTTTGTCAGTGTCCTGGGGTGGGAACCTCCAAGTGGAAACAAGTTCAAACAGAAGATGGTGCTTGTCAGAGAGGGAGGTGCAGGGTTCAATCTCTATTCAAAGCGAGTCACGCTAAGAACTACACCTATTTTGTAGCTATACATCACACCAAAGACCAAACATTATCTGTTACTGGCGTTACAAGGATGTTTGAGGCCACTTGACTGCACCGAGACAAAACCTTCAGTTTGTCAAGAGTTTCCCAGCAGATTTACGTTACCCAACGTCTATTTGTAACTGCTCCTGACTTGTCTGCTCTCCTACATTAAAAGTTTACATCCACTTTTTCTTTTTCCCCAGCTAATAAAATTAAAAGTGAAAAAATCAAACCCGCCAGACTTGCCTGGCCCAGGACAAGATGGGATATTCAGAGGTGAGCACCAAAGCTGCCTTCCAAATCACCTACTGTTCAGAGAGCAGGGTACTAAAACTCAGCTTCCTGCCTTTTCCCAGTCAAACCCAAACCTGTGCTGTTGTTTTACTGCCTTGGGAGTGTGAATTTCAAACGGCCCTTAAGGGTGGAAAGTGATTTAAAAATATTTTTCTAAGAAACCCCAAAACACAAGCAGCATATTTATGAGTGAAAAACTGGGAGTATGCGTCAACATTTGCAAACATATCTGAGGGATGCAAGGAGCATAAATCCTGGAACTTTAAAGTTGTCATGAGGCCAAATTCCTGTTTCCTTTACCCGTATGAGTAGCATTGCTCAAGTCAATGGCTTGAAACAGTTTCTGTAAATAAAATGAGCAAGGCTCAGCCTGAACTCTATGGAAAAATAATATGAGCAATCTCTCTTGCCCCCAGGAGGAGAAGCCAAGCATTCCTTGGCTTGGCCTGTCCGTGGGGCAGGATCCACCGTGCCTGATGCCTCGACAGTCAGCGCCCCCCATCCCAGCTCTCCATGCAGCTCCTGGTTCCCCAGCATTATGCTGGTGCAACAGGGGTTTGGGACCATTCCCAGGCACCCAGTTCTGTGACCCAGCACACACTGTCCAGGGCTCTGGCCCTCCCTAAGGCTGCCTGTTTTGGGGCATAAGTGAAGAGGACTTTGGATGAGAAGGGAAGTGCTCAGAACCATACAATTCTTTAGGTTGCAAAAGACCTTTAAAATCACTGTGTCCAACCATTAGTCTACCAAGGCCACCGCTAAACCCTGTCTCTAAGCTCTAGATCTACGTGATTGTGAGACATGTCCAGGGATGGCGATTCAACTCCCTCTCTGGGCAACCTGTTCTAAGTAAGGTCTGATGACCTTTTCCATGAAGAAGTTTTTCCTCATGCCTAACCTAAACTACCCCTGGTCCAACTCGAGGCCATTTCCGCTTGTCCTATCACTTGTTACTTCTGAGAGGATACCAACTCCCAGCTCTCTACACCCTCCTTTCAGGCAGTTTAGACAGCCATACAGTCTCCCCTCAGACAAGGGCTTTGCCATGCATTGCACGTTCACATTAGGACTGGGGATACTCAAGCCCTTCAAGCACTGGCTTTGATTTTTCAGGCTAGAAAGGACCATTATGATAATCCAGTTTGACCTCATCCACTACAGAAAGGGACTGAGTAACCAGTAACATGCTCAAGAAATTAAACAGAGCTTGCACACGTCTTAAAAGCTACCATCAAGAATCTATGCTGATAGTTACAGCCCTGCTACAACTTCCTGGAGAAAAAGAAATGTTGGTGCTTTGTTTTTCCATTCTGGAGGTGCTGGGTCTGCCACTCGCCTTCTACCGTAGCAGGTCATGCATTCTTTCTATGCTAATGGCCTCTAATAAATTTAACACCACTAAAGAAACTACAAAGACTCGAAGAGTATTATTACAGATTTTGTATGTGCAGCGAAAGGCAAATCGTTTGCAGCTATTATTGATCGCGAATGGCCGAGTTAATGTGATTGCAGAACATAAAAGCAGGAAATATAATCAAAAAATAAAATTAATATAGCAGTCGCAGAATCTGAACTCAGAAAGCCAATAAAAGACACCTAATAAAGCACTGCAGAGAAATCAAAGTCTGTCACGGTGAATATGAAGCTATTTACCGAAAAGTGCAAGTATCAGCCCTGGCATTCCTCACCCCTCAGACAGTTAGTTAGGTCCCATCTACACTCACTGCTTTACAAAATTAGTAACTGAAGCTAAAACCATGTTCTGCCAATTGCAAAGTGTCAGCAAGGTCTTCACCTGCCCTGCTGTGGAATCACATCTTTGAAGTCTTACCCTGGGATGCAGAGTAAGGAATTGGAAGGAAGTTGGTTCAGAAGGAAAATGCTGGTGTCATTAGCCCATGGAGAGAACAGCTAAAAATGGAAAGCTTCACAGGGAGCCGGGGTCCAGTTACACAGTGGTTCAAGATGTCCTACAGTCAATGCCCACTTAAACAGCTCCCAGTTGTGAGAACAGTGCTACTAGCGATGTCAAATGGGTCAGATCCCACAAAACTCAGGACATTGAGCAGAGAATCAGGAGACTACACATTCAGTATAGAGTCATAGAATGTATTGGGTTGGAAGGGACCTCCAAAGTTCATCTAGTCCACCGTCCCTATGTCAAGCAGGTCCTTTCTAACTAGAACAGATTGCCCAGAGCCCCACTCAGCCTGACTTTGAATGGCTCCAGGGATGGAGCCTCCACCACCTCTCTGGGCAGCCTGTTCCAGGGATCCAGCACCCGGAGATTAAATAACTTTTTCCTCCTGTCCAGCCTCAATCTTCCCTTTTCTACCTCAAAACCATTAGTATTTGTTATATGACTTTTTAGGACTTTATAGGGTTTAGATTTTCAAGACTTACTCCATCCATGAAGACTTGTATTGTGCTGTGTATTGTGTCAAAAGTGGAAAACAACATTTTTGCCTATTTTCCATGCTGCCATTTCTCCCCAAATCCTTGGGCAGGCTGGACTTCAGCAGCTGTTCTGGAGGACGCTGTGGCCTCCAGAGTAGGCTGGAGGGAAGTGCCTTAATGGCAATAAAAAAGGAAAGCAAAGCCCTTGCTAAATGTGTGCTCACGTTTTCTTCAGCTACAACAGGATTTCACGATCACTTTCAATGCGGAGTGGGGAGGTAAGAGCATCCTTTTAACGTGGCCATCCCAAAAGAGGTGAAATACAGATCTTTCATGGGCTATATGTTTAAAAAAAGAAATGGTGCTTTCAAAATGGGATGTCCAATATCTGGTGGCTAACGGATGATGGAGAGGTTGTGGGGCACTTTATTAAACGTCTCTGGAGACAAAGGAGTCGATTGCTACTTACTGAGTTGATTTACAATTATAAAGATTTTTATTTGTAGGAGCTGCTCTGGCTTCAGTCACCTCCTCTTGCAGCTCAGGGCACATAGAGACAGAAGGCTTTGCTTTTTCAAGAGGAAAGAATTTCTCTCCAAGCTAGGACTGACCGTATTTTTCTGGTTATCGTGACAATGCTGTCAGACTAATGGGCTGATGGCCCCAGAACAGCTCCGCTGTCTAGGAAGGGAATGATGTGACCTCAAAGAATCATTATGCCATATCTGGTAGGAGCGTCATTGTTTTATTGGTACCATTCCCTGCACTGAGACCGTTCAAAAATGAAATAAAATGCTGCTCTGCATTTATCAGTTGTGAGAGGGAAGAATGTACAAGTTCATCTGGACTGCTGCCAGTGGAGGAGGGCAGTGAAGCTGGGGCAGGAACTGGGGAGTGAAAAGGCAGTGCTCTGGAGTCACCGGCAAGGTGTTATTGGACTCCTGGGTCAGTGACCACGGCGTTATCTGTGTCAGAGATCAGAAGCCCCAGCTAGCCCAAGCAGAAATAATTTTTTGTTTCTGTGTCATGACTTGTGCTACTTGCTCTGGAGAAAAGGAGGCTGAGGGGAGACCTTACTGCTCTTTACAGCTGCCTGAAAGGAGGGTTTAAAGAGGTGGGGATCAGTCTCTTCTCCCCAGTCACTAGAGATAGGACAAGAGGAAATGACCTCAAGTTGTGCCAGGAGAAGTTTAGCTTGGACATTCTTCTCAGACAGACTGGTCAAGGGTTGGAACAAGCTGCCCAGGTTGGTAGTGGGGTCGCCATCCCTGTAGGTGTTCAAAAAATGAGTAGATGTGTCCCTAGGGAACAGGGTTTAGGGGTCAGGCTGAGGCTGGGTTGGCAGGTGGACTAGATGATCTTGTAGGTCTTTTCCAACCTTAATGATTCTATGGTTCTGTTCTATGATTCTAATCTTAGAATCATAGGATCATTAAGGGTGGAAGAGTCCAACCATCAACCTGACCCCACCATGCTCACTAAACCATGTTCCCCAGTGCCTCTTCATCAATTCCGGTGACAGAATCTGTTTTACACTAATAGTTCTCAGCCTGTTTTCAGGACACCAGCTCCTGTTGGGCTGCTCTGTCCTTAACCTTTGTTTAAGCCAAGTGCTCTACATTTGCTGCATCAAGACATGTTGTCCTGTGTCCAGAGTTTGGGCCAGAAAGGCTGTAAGTGAATCTCCCTCTTCCCTAAACCTGATACTACTACCACCATGATACTGGCATGAGGCTGGGAGTTTATGGAAGGTAAATTTGTAGTAATCAAGATCAGAAATAGAACTACAGATGATAAAAGGGACTAGAAATACAGCTGCTGATTTGCAAAGCCGTGTTGTTCTGCTGTGTGCTAACAGCTCAGACTTCAGGGCGATGTGTTTGCTGACGCAGTCCCGAAGGTGGACAAAACAACTGTACTTGGGGAAGGCTAAATAAAGAGGAATCGCAGCTTCAAAGGGAAGTACTTGCAACGTGAAACTTCTGAAGGGGTGGTGAGGGTGTCAGCGTGATAGAAGCCCTGGGGTTTCCTACAGGATGCCCACTGACATGAATAGCAAGGTCACGGTGGATCTCAGGGATCCATCAATCACTGGAGCGCAGGCTGCAGGCTCGGCATAGCTGGAGCGACTCCCATAGCGCTGGCTGCTCTGGGCTGGGCTGTTTGGGCTCTCATGCCTTCAAATGAAAGGCAGTTACTGCAGAAGGAGCTCAGAACCGTTCTAACATGACGGGTGTGTATTACCTCATCTCACCAGGCCTTGCATATGCTTCTTCCTACAAAATTTGAGAAGAAATTGGTGAAGTAGCTGACCCAGCACTCCTTTGCCCTAAAGCTGGTCAGCAGTTTAACAAGTTTTAAGGCTGTCATTTTGTAGGATGAAGGTATCAGTGCTCCGTCTTCCCATAGGTAATCCTGTTATGGGATAACATGATTTTAGGACAGTCCATTCCCAAGTATAACCTTTCAGTTTCTAAGTCCTTCATAACTCCTCTCACGAAAAGAAAATGGGAAGATCTCAACTTTCTATGGCAACTATTAAGCTGCATTTCAGCTGATTTCACCAAAACATTGCTCAGCATCTATAAAATTTATCGACAGTCTCAGTTGAACTCAATTGTGGAAAAACACTGGCAGGGTTGCTACCCAAGGAAGCATGTGGCCTGCTGCCACACAGAGCAGCACACACCAGCCGGAGGTGGACCTGCTCACACCACTTCATTCACCTGCTGCACCTCCCACAATGAAGAGTGCTCCGCTTCATGCCAAACATTAACTAAATGAGGACTTCAGGCCAGTGTGGTTCTCCAAAACCAGTCATTTCCACTTGCTTTCCCTTCTGGAAATAAAACCTTGGTTCTTTAAATCCTAAAGTCCAGTTTTTACCTCAGGATAAGGAAATACTTCTGCAACTGATGCTGAACTTCAGTGCTGCTACTTGTATTTACTGTAACAGCATTTAGGAGCCTGAGGAACAAAGCAGGATCCTGCTGTAATGGGTACTGAGCAAATACACTAGAAAGAATAACCTCTGATGTCAGTAACCAAGAATCTAGAATTTAAGAGGGAGAAAAAGGAGAGTGCAGCACTGAAACACTGCAAAACTTAGGCATGTTTTCATGTATTAAATTAAGTGGCAATAAAACGTTGCTTTTAAATTACACTCTCGTGTCTCAATGCTGACACTCCCTGCTCATTCTTACCTTCATCTCTCACACCACAGTTCTTGGTTGCTTACAAAGCATTTTCCCTATCCTGAAAAAACCCCTCTTGATTATTTTCTTCCATCCCTCTGAACAAACGGTTCACTGTAGGTTCTGCACTCCAGCAAGGTCAAAACCTATGTGTGCAAATGATTTTCACTCTATGATAACATACTTGTGTCCTGTCTGGGGAGTATCACTGGGATTTTCTGGAGCAAAGCAGGAAGTGGATTTTTCTACTTCAGTTTATGTTTTAAACCATTCCCTTGTCTTTCAATGTTCCTTCAGAGGACAGACAGCTCATTTCCTGAAGAAATTGTATCTGCCACCAAGTGTTATTTCTCACCGTACACAAAGTAATAGGAGATTTCCTACTTTTTGCCCACTTCTACTCCATAGATTTAATATGTAAACTGGGAACACGTAGATTATATTGCTTGGCACAAGTCAGCGAGGTTTCACCTGTGAGAACACAGTATGAATTCAACCTTTGGCTGCTTGTACTAAACCACAGGGAGAATCACAGAATCTACACTTAAGTGATAGATTAGACACAAACCCACAAACCCAAACCCACAGAGCAGCGTTTAGGTCTGCAGAGCTCGCTGACCCTCTGACTTTGTCTTGACTGAGTTGTTATGGAAGGAGAGAGCCCTGTCCCAGGGCAAATGCAAAGGGAGCACAGCGTTCTCCTCACATTATGAGGGGTCGTGGTGCTTGGGGGAGGATGCTGAGGCATGAATCCCTTACCAGAAAGTTGGGTGGGAGAAGAAAATATGATCTACTTTATGAAGAAGGCAGAGAAAAAGTGACTGACGCTCTGGAAGGAAGCGTGCGGTTCATCAGGAGAACATACTTGTTCTCACAGTTTACAGATCAACTTCCTTTTGTGTTTCAGAGTTATATTTAAACACTCATTTAATCTTCATACGGAAAACACCTGATGTTCCTTGCTATGCTCTGTAAAGGATCGCCAGGATTCATTTCCATACCTCGGCATATCACTGATCTCAGTGCCACAACAGGTGAGCGAAATAATACTGTGGTTGGTCCTTTCAATTTCACACATTTCTGTGTGAACCTTGAGAGGCAGGAGAAGAATTACTCCCTGCTCACACGTGACTTTGATTTTCTTCTCTTTTATTTTGGTTCCTGAATTTATTTTTTTTCCGTGGATCAATCTGGTTCCAACAAGTCCAGATTTTAAGCCATTATTTTCTCTTTCTTGTCAACTCTTCTCTTACTTAATTTTGTTGCTCTGAATGTGGAAATGCAGCTCTATAAAGCTCTCTAGGAGCAGAGTGACAGCCAAAGTTCCGATTAACTTCACTTCTTTTGTGGGTTTCTGCAATGAACAGCTGGGGAAGTTTTTCCGGCAGGGTAACAGAGGTAGGAAAAGAGCTGGCTGTAAGTTTGAGAATTATTATTCCTATAAACCACACACCTATCACTTGGGACAAGTAAAGGGCCAAAGACAAGCCAAGCAATTACCCAGCTACACAGGTCCGTGCACAAGATATTCTGCTCCATGCTGGCTGTAATTTGCACCCACTACATTGGCACTGGATCCACCTGTGTCAGACGGGAGCAGAGAAAACCACTTTTCTGGAAGACTAAATCCATCCCAACAGTGGACAAGCCACATCCTCATTTTGGAAAGTCTGATTGGGAAGAGCAGTGCCTTTCAATTTGAAGTGGGAAAAAAGTTCACACAGCTCAGACTCCCGAGTTGTTGCTGTGCACCTGCACTCTTGAGCAGCCTCAAGATGCCCAGGTTATGACGTGGGTGACATCAATGTAACTGGCTGCCACTTCCAGGGGATTGATGAGATAATGGTCAGTTCTAGTTCTGACCTCAGCCAGCAGTTTCTGTCCTGAAGAGAAATGATTTCTAAACAGTTTTATTTTCTCCCTTGCTACTCGTTTCAGTTGGAAGAAGCCAGACAAAGCCAGCTACAAAGACAGAAGAACCGCCTTTCTCAAATCACTGAAGTTCATGACACGAAGGAACTTGGCAATGCAGAAGTTTAGACCATATTCATCTTTTATGACATGTTTGCAGATGGTTAAGTGTCTACAAAAAGGTGGCTGTGGCGATGCAGTGAGTCTTGGCCTTGTACAGGCAGGCTAACATTTAATACTGAACGAATCAATTAACCCCTTTTTCTCTATCGGTACACTGAAGCCTGCTATTCCCTGCCAAGCAGAAGCGCCTCCCTTCGTTATTTTTCCAGATATATTTTGAAGTCTCCCTTCATATAGTCATGTACAGAGCCAAAGGCTATTGTTGCCTCAAAACAGACACAGAAGACGACAGAGCAAGACAGTTGGATCTGTTCTGAAGGGTTCCTGAAGTCTAGGAAATGCAACACTGACAAATAGGTGAGTGAGGATTTGTCGGAACACTTTGATTTTGACCAAGGATAATTTTTTTCTCAGTAAGAGAAGAAAGCATTTCACCTTGGTGTGAAATGATTGTTGGGCTGACTCACCTGAAGCAAAGAGAATGAGTCAGAGTGCTAAAGATCTCCTTGAGCAGCTTGTCTGTCCAGCTGCAGTGGCAGCAGAGCATCACTAGGCTTCTGCGCTCCTAAAGACCTACCCGGTACTCTGCAACTGCTCATGGGCAGGACAGAGAAGTCTCTACTCTTCATCTGCGGTATGTCTGAAGGCTGTAACTTCTGTACACAGATTTCTATCCTGGACCCTTGAGAGCTCTGCCCTTGAAAATCGAGTCTCCTGTTGGACAAGGCTGCACAGACGTAGAGTAGCATGAACCCGGCTATTCTAAAAATTAGTTATTGTCACCACATGGTCCCACAGGACGACTTTGGCACAGCACTGGAGCTGCTTTCTGCTGTTTGATTGCCTCAAGAGAACTGAGTTCAGACTCACATCTCCCTCTCCCAGCAATACTGTGTTCTGTGCTGCTGCTTCCGCTTCGCCATGTATGTGCCAAATGCTGCAGGTGCTGAAAAACAAAGGTGAAAGCACCCATATGGTGCTTTCAGATCACAAAACCAACTCGCAGAATCAAAAGCCCAAAAGGACCTGTTTTGTTTTTATCTCACAGGAGAACCTAACGGGGAGTCTACGGAGTCATATCCAAGCGCCAAGGCTTATGAAAGAATTTATTGTGAATGTCTTTTACAAGATTCCTTCCTTGTTGGAGATGGGCCCTTTGTGATTCCCTTTCATGTTATTGCTAATTCCATCTACTCAAAATTTACGTTCCCTACAGCACCAAGATGACTTTAAGAACACGCTGTAGATTGGGGAGTGGGGGTATTGCAACCTAAGGTTTCTGAGTGCAGGCATTTACTGTACTCACAGGCTCCCTTCTGCAAACATCAAACTCATTTTCACTTGTACACAATGATGTGTTCTGTGCAAATGCTCATTAATGTTATTGTCAGATCTGGAGTTTTTCTTGGAATCAGCCGTGTAAAGAGTCAGGATCAGGTAAAAGTAATTTTATGTAAGGTCATAGAATCATAGAATCACCATGGCTGGAAAGGACCTCCAGGATCATCAAGTCCAGCCCTCATCCTAACATCCCACTAACCCCTAGACCACGGGCTCAAGTGCTCTAGCCACTCACTTTTTAAACACCTCCAGGATGGTGACTCCACCACCCCCATGGGAAGTGGTTCACAAGATGCATGTTCACATGAGTGGGGGTTTTTTCTGCCTCCTCCATTGGTCAGTAATTTAAGAATTAAAATTAATTTGAATACATTTTTCTCCTGTCCTCACAGAAAAAAAAAAAACCCCTGAAAACCATCTTTCTTTCATGTTTTAAAATCTTTCTAGTCATCTTCCTCTACATCTGTAAACTCCAAGTCCCTGAAGACTAACTCTTGTTCCCTGCTGCGCACAGGTAGGAGAAAGAGACGAGGATACAGTCCAGCTGCCCAAAATATCCAGCCCTGGCAATGAAGAGCTTTATTTCATACTTGCCAATTCCTGCCCCTGATGTCCTGAGTCTTTACAGTGATGATACACGCAGGGTTTCCAAGCAGGTACCTGGCTGAGGCGAAACTGATTGGTCAGGGAGAGACAAGCATTCCATTTCAGGCAATACTTTAACTGCCATGAAAAACACATATGGGTAGATTTTGTTTTAAAATGTCACATTATGTTTTCCCCTACCCTTTTCTTAGATGAATTTAATTTGATTCGGTGTAATTAAGGACGAATTCCTAAACAACATATAAATTACACGATGCCTTCTTTACGTCAGATGAGCAAAACTGAATTTTTTGACAAGGTTATCTTCAATAAAACTAGAAACCGGTTTAAAAACTAGCAGGTTTTTCTCCTTTATATTTGCCTTCTCCTTAAAACCCCCCCACTTTCTCTATGGAATGTGGCCTTATTTTAGCTTGGAAGCACAGATTTACATCTCATTTCTGAGTCTCCGTGGTGCCTCTGAGCACAGCAAGGACTAGTTCACAGGACTAGAAACATTTAAAAACATAAACCAGCACCAACCCTGTTGATAAATAATCAATTCAATCCCCGCGAATATCAAGAAAGAGAGAAAAATTATAGCCCTAATAATAAACCCGAGAGCTGCCGTTATTTATAGAGGAGCTATACAAAGTGCACGTTAAATGAAGCTCATTTAAACATGCTCTGGTTTAATTAGATTTAGTTTAGCCACCTAAAAAAATCCCAGCAGAACTTGTGGTGGGGCTTTCGCTGCTGCTCCCCGCTGTGATCCCACCTGTTTCTGCCAGCCTCACTGCCCTGGCAGCCGTAAAATCCCTGCGTTGGCTCTATGAGCTGGGGCAGGTCACAGCGACAGGCTTGCAGGCTGCTTTGCTGAGAGGTTTGGGGGGAACAAGTTTTTGAGTGAAAAACTGGCTTTGCCCAACTTATACTGTGCTAAGAAAACAGAGAAACAAATGCTGCTGCAGCTTCTAACTTTTGTTCAAACAGCGGGATCCCAGGCAGGGAACAGACTTGTCATTTCATGTAGCTCTTCGTACTTTCCACAAAATCTATCTATTAAAAATAACTCCTCTGCTTTAAGGTCAGCCTCCCTCGGTATAATAATCTTACGTACATATTAAAAATACCCCCATACACAGGTACAGCAAATACCAGGAGCGATGTCTCTGTGCTTTCGGCTCTGGTTTTGGATGCAGGAAAATTCTCCTCCTTGGAATAGTTTCCTTCTCGAGGAGAGCTCAGAGCAAATCCCAAAGAAGCAGAGCAAGAACCTTTGATAGCACAGCCCGGGCAAGGAGAAGGCTCCCGTGAGCCACAGACACGGAGTGATGGGGCCTATTTCTATATAAACAAGCTCAGGATCAGCTGAAGTTGCTGCTCACTGGCAAATGAAAATAAAGGGACAGTTCAGAATCAAAGGTGAGTCAAAGAAAAAATATGTCCAATAGGAGGAGGCAGCCCAGACAATCAGTCAGATGCCAAAACATGTGACAGACCCAGAGGCAACTCCAAAACAACCAAACCAACTGCCTGTGGAGTCTGCCAAGGAGCCAGATGCTCCTGCTTAAAAATATCTTCCGCTGCCTTGGCATCTGCATTTTCTGCCTGCCGTCGAAAGAGGAGGGAGGGGAAACGGGGAGAGCAGTTCGGGAAGGGGGGTGGGGGGGAGCAGCAACTAATAATATTTTTGCCATTTTAATTCTAAGGGGTTCTGATTATTCCTTTGCAGTTTGTCATCGTGTCACCAGAGAGCAAAACAAAACCCCAAGCCTAGAACTGTGGGAAGAGCAGGCAAAGCCCTCTATGCAGAAGGGAAAAGAAATGATGAGGAAAATCTACTAGTCCACATAGCTGCGGGGGGCACCTTCCTGTTCAGGTGATAAAAACCTATAAGCTGCTGGAGTTAGCAGTTCACCACCCGAGGAAGTGCCTGTCTGCCCAGATTCCTGGCTGATGGTGGCAGGGCCCTGGGGATGGAGCTAGGCAGTGGATGCTCCAGCTTGCAGCACCCAGAGCGTCCCTGAAGTGCCCTGCACCATGCAGTGGGGACAAATGGAGACTGAGTTGTGCCAAATAGAAGCATTTGTGCTATTAATCGTAGGGTTTGGTTCACAGAGGCAGTGACTGCTCAGTGGAGGCTTGACAAACACTCTTGTGATAACCTACTGAATGAAGATGCAGATTCTTTGTTACTGTGGTTGATTAAAGCCGTTAAGTAAACTAACCATTCTAGAAGTATTGGGTACTTCAATAGCAAAAGGTTGGAGAAAAGCACAGTCAAAAAGGAGCAGATTTGTGCAATTCCTGTTCCGGGAGGGTCTGCGGTGCAAAGAGCACTGACACGTTTCACTGGTATTGAAATTCTTCATCCCTGGGTGAGTTTTCACCGGTGAATTCACCCCTTCAGAAATTAAACTGCAAACCTGTCTGGTTTGTTTCTTGACTGTTTGAGTGGGAATCAGGAATGTCACGTCTGTCCCTCTGTCGCTGGACTGATCTTGTAGCCTTGGTTCCTGCACACATGGGAACTCTGTGATTCTCTGTGTCGGGTACGTCCCTCACTGGCCCATCCCAAGCAGAGCTGGCATTCCAGAGCCTGCACTCCTGGCACGGCAGGTACCAAACAAGATTCCAAGTACAACAGTCTCTGTTGGAGAGTGGTTTTGCCTGAAAAGAGTGTTTGTTTCTGTAAGATAGAGATCAGAACTTTATCTTCTGAGCTGCCCACGCTGAGTCATTAGTCGGGAGAGTTTGGGACGCTAAATGTGTTGGTGACTGCCTCAATCGAAATTGAAGCGAGAAACCTGGAACTGAGAGACCTATCAGGGACCGTCACTGCCTTGTAGAGAGCAAACAAGACTGAAGGTCAGGTTGTGCAGGGCCAGGGTAAAATTGCACTCCGACCCCAAGCTCTTGTAAAGAACAGAAAGATGCTTTTGTGATGTGTGACTTATTTCCCTGCTCAGATGTGTGGTGAGGCTCAGCAATCCCCAGTTTGTTTCAGGGCAAAGTTTCAAGACGGCTGGTCGCCGGCAGAGAGGGCAAGCTCTGGGCTCGCAGCGTCTCGCTCAGTCCCTCAAGCAATCTGGCACCCATGGGACCACCACCACCACCTTTCCTGTGCTGAAGGGCTGAATTCCTAATTGAAAATCTGTGCCGCACCTTGCAGCCTAAATTTTGCAGCACAGAACCCATTTGCAGGGAAATGCAATCGCGGTAAATAAATAAGTAACGGGAGCCAAAGCAGCAGCGCGGGGAATCGGCAAGTTTAGTTGGAATAAACGGGAAGAACTTGCGGTGACAAACATTTCGTATGAGTCTGGTACTGAGATTGTAAGAATTCTGCATGTCTGCATAAGCTGACTGATAGCAAAGTTGTTTCTAGTCCTCCTCATGGCACACACAAATGTCTGTTAAAGACATAAATATTTAAAAACAACAGCCAGTCTAAGAGGGTTCACTTTCATTTCATCTAATTTGGCAAGCACTAGATACACCCACCAGAAATCATTTTATTTGGTGTAATCTAATAGCAGATCTACTGTAGCATTGCGGATTCTGACATACCAAGGCAAATCGATGTGGCCTTTTTATAAGTTCGGGGTTCCGTTGGGCTGTTATTTCAAACGAGAGATGGAGATCAATAAAGATTAAAACCTTCCCGTGTTATTCCCTTGTTTTCATCCTCTGCTGCAAAGTTTGTTTGCCTTCCTGCGTTACACGCAGCGACTTTGATCCTTGTTTAAATACCTCTGGGTTTTTTCCTCCCTCATGTTTGATCTGGTCCTCAGGTGAGACATATTGGCAAAACTTGTCAGAATTTCCGCTGCCAATGGCAGCACGCGGGCTGGCGATGTGGAATTGCATAAACTCTGCTAGGTGTGCCCCTTGGGTTCTTACACAGCAGAATTATATTCCCATAGAAATCAATCTGAGATTTTAATTTATTAAAACCTCTCTCTTCCCCCCATCCCCCCATCCTTAAAGGGATAGATAGAGACAGGGAGGGAGAAGCGAGGCAGCGTGGAATAAAGCAGGTCTGGAGTGGTCATGGCTGACCTTCACAATGCGCAATTTGCAATTTTGGGTGGATTAGAGGAAACTAATGATGGCTTTGAAATGAGCTTTTGGATAAAGCTTGGGAAACTCCAATCATTACAAATCCACTACTTAGGAGAACAATTCTGTGTGGCATGCTGCAGCTTTAAAGGATACCTCGTATTTCTTTCCTCCTCTCAACAAGCTTATTTTGCTTTCGCTTATCCCAGTCTGCTTATGGGAGCCCAGCGACTGTTTTAATTTTCTGCCCTGCCTTTTAATTTAAGGGAGCCTATTGTTGGGCTTTTTGCCTTTGCATTGCCCTTACAGTGCCTTTTGCATTGAGTTTAGGACTCATAGAGTTAACAGGCTGGGGGGGAGAGAGAGAGAGAGAGAGAGAGAGAGAGAGAGAGAGAG
>JAOXOE010052721.1:0-34483 GCA_028565055.1 Phoeniculus purpureus | reverse complement strand
CTCTATGAAATGGGTTTGGTCTGCATATTGGGCCCTCTGTTCCCTTCAGTAGGGAGTCTCCTATAACAATGACCCTTTGAGGTTTCTTTTCAGGATTGGTTTTGATGGCTGGCCTGAGGCAACATGTCTTTGGTGCAGTTACCGGGCTTTTTAAGTCCTCATCCTTGCTGATGGCCTGTTCCTCCTGCAGAGCCTCATGCCTATTCTGCAAATGCACTGTAGGTGGTGAACTTCTTGGGGTAGCAGGCTTGCTCCATTTGCATTTGTTCTGTTGGGCGAAGACCTGTTCTCATTGACCCTGCTCCTGTGGGTTACTACATGGAGGCTGAGAGACTGGCTGATGGGAGGATATTGGACGCCCTGATCCACTGAGAGTTAACCCTAGTTCAGGTTTTGTAGCTATTACATTATGGAAACGGTCAATTTCCCTTTTTCAGTCTCTTATAGCTCTCAGTCTTTCCACTTTCTTCAACTAGGTAAGTTTATTCAGGCTATGTACAATATAGCCTTGAGTGTTTCCAGTGATGGAGAATCTACTAGCTCTCTGGGCAACCTCTTCTAGTATTTCACCACCTTATCCTTAGAAATGTCTTTCTCACACCAAATCTAAATCCATCTTCTTTCAGTTTGGAAGCATAACCCCTTGCCCTGTCACTGTAGGATGTTCTGGGTTTGGCTAGGACAAGGTTAATTTTCACAAGAAGCCCAAAGGGGCCATAGCTAGTACAGCTGAACTGAAACCACCCATGGGACATCCAGTTCTATACTGACACCGTGCCCAGAATATGTAAGTGGGGCAGAGCTTCCTGGGAAAGTACGCATTTGGAGCAGCAGGTTTGGTCAGAGCAGGTGGAGAGCATTGTATATCACTTGCATTATGTTATTTCATTAGTATTGATGTTATTACTGTTGTTATTCTCCTTGTGTTGTTCAAGTAAGCTGTCCTTATCTCAATCCACAGGGTTTTGCCTTTTTTTAGCTCCTGGTTCTCTTTCCCATGCCACAGGAGACAGGAGAGTAGACAAACGGCCAGGTGGTGTTTATTTGATGTCTGAGCTTCAACCATGGCACACGCCTTTCTAAAGTCTCTCCTCATCTTTCTTATAGGTCCCCTTTATTAATTAAAAGGCTGCCCTAAGGTTTCTGTGAAGTCTTCTCTTCTCCAGGTTGAACAACCACAGTTCTCTCAGATTTTCTTCATAGAAGTGTTTCATCCCTCTGACTGTATTCATGGCCTTCCTCTGGACCACATCTAACAGGTCCATGTCTTTCTTATACTGGGGACCTCAGAGATGGGTGTAATACTCCAAATGAAGTCTCATGAGAACAGAGTAAAGATGGAGAACCACCTCTCTTGATCTGCTGGTTACAGCACATCTGAACTACAGTGATTGAGACATCTAATTTGGGAACAATGAACCATGAAACTGAACAAATCTGAGTGTACAAATATGCATTGGCATAGAAAATGGCAGAGGAAATATAAAACACAACTAGAGACTAAACTAGATTTCTTCTATTATGAATAATGGCACCATACAGTACAGTTTTAAGCATTACTGTAAACTGAATTATTTCCTTCTCATATTCTTCCTTTTCAGGCAGAATCAGACTTTTGGCTGTTTTCTGATTTGCGAATCTGAGTCTTTGTTTAGCTTTAAGAACACTTGTATTTTCACTTTTATTTTTTCATAAACAGGAGAAACCTCTATAAGTTTATATACTTCTGTATTTGAGAAAGTGTTAATCATATTTTATATGCAGTGTTTACTCAATGGCACATCTGTTTGCCATTCTACCTGAGGTTCTCTAAGCTTCATATTTTAATTGAAAAAAAAGAAATATAATCAGTCATCCATTAATGAAGCTTATGTCATCAAGGGATAACCTAGCAGCAGCCATTTCCCATTCATCACTATTAATACCTTGTTGATCATTCCTCTCTGGCCCTGCATTGATCACTACTGGCATTACAAAGAGAAAGACCAAGAATGAGTAGGTTCCACACACATGAAAATCAGATTGCAACTGTTCTGAGACATATACCAGTTGCTTTTTAAGTCATAAAAACCAGTCACACTATGCCATCATGGTGTTCTACCACATAAATGGAGGAAGATAGCAAGAGAAACTGGCATTTAGTTTTGTATAATTAAAGTCATGCTTGTACTCAATCTGTCACAGCAGAGTGTTGTGCACACCCTCTAGTCTCAGGCTGCAAACAGAACAATTAGGTGGCACATTCAAATCCCTTTTCCTTTGTTAAAACCAATATTCCTAGACATAGGCAGATGCAACAATTATTCCATACATCCAATCCACAGGAAATAGCAGAACAAGCAAGGTTGTAACCCCTGGGTCTTGTGCCTCAAGTTCTTAAGCTGTTCATAAAATTATCACAGAATCAGCCCTGTAGAGCATGCTATTTGTGAGCAAATGGTTGCAGCACTTGTACACAAAATTCATCATAAAAAATGGATCTTTATAAAATGCTGGTTCCTTGTTGTTCACTATCGTGGATCCCTGCACCTATTCTGGTATTTTGATGTTATAATTTTATGTCAAACTAGGGCACTGGAAACATGCAGAAAAGTATAATTCATTATTTGTATTTAAACACTTAACTATTAATGTAACCAAAGTGATGGTCAATGCAATCGATTAATAATGTCCAAGTCAAAAGTATCATATCTCAAATATAGAATACCTGAGATTACTCGAGTTTACAGTAAAACTGTAGACTCAACAGCTCTTTGCTAAACCCCCCAAAACTAGTGACTCAGAGAGCCAAGATAAAGCCTATTGGATCATATGCATTGAATACAGCCTTGAGTCTTTCAGAACAAACTATACTTTCCAATTAAAATATATTCTCCCTTATCAAAGCAGGCTTGCACAGGACTTCATCTGAAGGAACTTCCTTATTACTGTTTTTCTCTGGTCATTTGCTATTTGAAACAGTGAAGGGAGCCTACATATTAGATACAAATCTAAATATTTTCAAGTGTAAACACAGAAGATCTATTTCAGAGCATTCTTATTTATCTTCAAAGGAAACACTCTCATTGGAGACAAGTAAACCTTTTCCTGTGGAGTTGGAGAAAGGAAATGCTATAAAATATTCTTCAGCTACTTCTGTCTTCCCCAGAAGCTGCATAGTAAAATAACACCAGTAAAAGCTTAGAAGGGAGGCTTATTTTATACCACTTGATTCAAAGACACAGAACCAGATGTCATGCTTTCCACTGTATGAAGAAGTTTTAGAAACTGTTAAAGGCTGAAGCAAAGCATTGTTTGATTCACAGCAGCTCATCTAAAAGCTTAAAGCAAGACATATCTATGTCAAAAAATAAGAGGGCTGTTAATAGAGAGATTTCCGTATCTCATTTGTTAGTAATTTCAGCTTGTGCTTTCTGGATAAATGAAACCTTACTCAACTCTTCCTTTAAGGCTCTTTTGTGTCATAAATACCTTTTCCCCAGAAAACCCTACAGGCAAGTCTCCGTAACAGCTCTATTCTTTGAAACACCGGTGATGTTAATTGCAACATGACATCACAGTACTTTTGTGCTTTTTAGACACACTGCCATGGGCAGACAACATACCAGGGTTCCAGACACCACAGAGGGTGACAAATGTAAGGAGGCAACCACTTGAGTGATGTCACTGGGGGCTATCACTGTCAGATGGCACCGAAAGCCTTGAAGCCCGCTCCACAAAGCTGTGATCAGACAGTGAACTGCTACTGCAGTATTTGTTTCTATAGTGAAACTATATTTGTTTCACTCAAATATATAGTTCTTAGTGACAGAAGATATAGTGAATTCAAGTTTGGTAGTGAAAGAGTACGGATATTGATCTGGTATCCACACAACTCAAGTACAAAGGACTGTTATTAACATGAATGATCAGTTTCTAAGAGAAAATAAAGACAACGACAGTGATGTAAAAAAAGTGTTTGCAAAGCAGTGCCGAGAGGAGTATGGCTTTGCATCCAAATGAGCACCAAATCCAAAACTCATCCTGCAGTCAACAGAACCTTTGCAGACCTAAAGAGATTGTGTACGTTATAAAACATTTTCCTATTTTAAATTGAGGCTTCTCTCCATGCTATTTCTAAATAACAATTTTTTTCTTATATATGAGTGTACAGGACACAGTACAACCGACCTCTCACAATGAACTGTGACCTGAGCTTAGCCCAAATAAATATGAGTGAATAAGAGAAAGCACAGATAAAGAAAACATTAAAATCTGTGTATTTTTCATCATATTTTTCCCTTATTTGCACTAAAATACTGGCATACAAACTATGAAGGAATGGAGAGTTTTGCAGAACAACTTGTAGAGTACATCAGACTAAACAGAACTATAGTGATGGCAAGTGAAGCACTGTCTCTACAGAGTCAATGGTAACGTCCCCTCATCTTCAGCAGGGTATAAATTCCCCAATGTATTATCAGATTAAGCTCTTGCTAGGACTTCAGGCTGATCCATGTAGCTTACTTATTTCATTTGTTGAAATCAGAAACACTGCTAGAGAAAAACAATTCCTGGGAAAGACATAGAAGGAACTTGCCATTCATCAGATTGCAGTCTTGGAGCAATACCAAGTATGAATTACATTTCTACATCAGAAAACCTCACCTTTCGTTTCGCACTGGTGAGATCAAGATGAACTGAAAATCATGACTAGTCATCTTCTTTGTTCCCTACTTTATCTCCTGGACCCTACTTCTTCCACACCTTTAGTACTTTGAGCACTTAAACACAATAATGACATTGTGGTGCTGAAGCAGGTGAAGAGAAGAGTAATGAAGCTGGCGAAGGGCCTAGACAAGTCTTAAGAAGAGTGACTGAGGGAGTTGGGGCTATTTAGTCTGAGGAAGAGAAGACTGAGGGGAGAACTTATGACCCTCTACAACTACCTGAAGGGACACTGTAGAGAGGTGGGTTGTTCTGACAGGTCATAAGTGACAGAACAAGATGTAACAGCCTCAAACTGCACCAGTGGAGGTTTAAGCTAGACATTAGGAAAGAGTGGCCAGACATCGAGCAGTTTGCCCAGGGAGATGGTTGAGTCACCATCCTTGAATGTGTCTAAAGATCATTTAGATGTGGTGCTTACAGATCTGTTTTAGTGGTGAACTTGGTCGAGCAGGGTAATGGTTGGACTTGATGATGTCAAGAGTCTTTTCCAACCTGAATGATTCTATGACCTTTGCACACTGATTCAACTCCATTGACCAGGGCAGTAAAACTAGGACAGGCTTACATTTTTTCTCTTACCAGCCACATGATCTGCTACCAAGCAGACCATATAGAAAAGGAACCTGTGTGCAGACATTAACGGCAAGGAACAACTTTGAATTGCAGATTTTTTTTTCTTAATCTTTTGCCTTTTTACTTCACTCCTAACTTCACTCCTATTTTCTTGTGGTATGAAAGCAATAAAAACACCTGAACTAAAGTATTTGGAGATAATAATATTAAAAAAATACTAAATTTAAAATACACTTTCTTTTTTCTTGAGGAAAACTGAAAGTGATTTAACCAGTAAATCTCATGATTTCCAGTTTTTTATTTAATTACATGAGGTCACAGAACTCCTTCCACGCTTGCTGCTGTCATCTTACTGGTTATTTTAGACTAATGTGAAGTGTAAGAAGTATTTTATGCGTTGTTCCAACTAAGCATTTGCACATTTTTATTTAATCCTAATACAGTAGTATTGCTACTTCTTCAACTCAGTGGAAATGAGCATAAATATAAAACCCAGGTAAAGTCAGGCAAGCTGTCTTGGTACCCTTCGACATATTAAGAGTCGCCTTTCTCACTGAAAGACAGAAGGGAGTGAATAGGCATGTCAGGATATGAAGGAAACTCGCCTGATTTGTTCCAGTAAAATGTATTTTCCTTGAATGCTGTATTCAAAGTAGTATTTTTGAGAGCTTTACGTGTAACAAAGAGAGGCATCTTCTGAAACCACTGTGATTTCACTATACTAATTTCTTACAATGGCCCTGTGCAGTGTATAAAACAGCTGAAAAAAGCTCTATTTGCTGTTTCTCACAGAGCAGATGTTTTCTCATACTGAAAGAAATAATGTAATAGAGCTATTTGAAATAAATGTTTTGATTACTGTTTTGTTTATTTTAATTTTTCTGTTGAGGGATTTTCTTCTAACAAACAACAACTTCCAAATTTCTTGAGTGAATGATACTGACTTCCATGGCTTTTCCCTTGTTGCATTATCTCTCAGCAATGTGGAAGAGGTAGTATCTCAAAACTGGCAATTAAAGGAAAAAAATCAGTGGAAGAAATTTACAACTTTATACTAAATCAGACCTTACCTGCCTCTTTTCATCTTCCAATGCAATAAAAATTTGTAATATTCAAGTATGTGCTTCCTAGTTGGGAAGAAGTAATGGAAGAAGTGAAATAACTTCTAGCAGTGGCTTAACTGCACTGTAACATCTATGTTAATATTCAAAGCTCCTTCTACGTCACTAAATGAGAAAACAACTGCTCTGAGTTCAAGTTGATTGTTGATTGAATAGAATCATAGAGTCATAGAATCATTGTGGCTGCAAAGAACCTCCAGGATCATGAAGTCCAGCCCTCATCCCAACCCCCAGACCATGGCCTCAAGTGCTCTAGCTACTCAGTTTTTAAACACTTTCAGGGATGGGGACTCTGCCACCTCCCTGGGCAGCCTGTTCCAGTGCCCAACCACTGTCTCAGAAAAGAACTTCTTCCTAAGAGCCAATCTCTCAACCTCCCCTGACACAACTTGAGGACATTTCCTCTCGTCCTATCATTAGTAATTTGGGAGAAGAGACCAGCACCAGCCTCACTACAATCTCCTTTTAGGTAGCTGTAGAGAGCAAGAAGGTTTCCTCTCAGCCTTTTCTGTAGACTAAATAACCCCAGTCCCCTCAGCTGCTCTTCACAAGGTCTGTTTGCCAGCCCTCTTCCCAGCCTAGTTGCTCTACTCTGGTCACGCTCCAGCCCCTCAATGTCCTTCTTATCCTGTGGAGACCAAAACTGGACCCAGTACTCGTAAATGAGAAAAAAAATGATGACTGCAGCCACAGAGTTACTAAGCAACCTGTGCAGGAGTTTGTCTAATCCCTACAGCAAAACCCTAAAAATTACAACTATTGCCCTGTCTAACACATCTACAGCATCATTATTGTTAAGGCAGGGTACTCATCCTTGAGTTTTTCATGTAATGTTTCTTTACATCTATTGACTAGGTAAATGGTTTGGCTTCCACAGTGGATCGTTTTGTTAAAGAGCAGAGAAGATGGGCCTGTGAAAGAAGAATTGAAACTATAGCTCATTAATGAAAAAACCAACTCCAAATCCATGCTATTGGTGTAAATACAGCTGTAGCATTTATCAACAGCAATAGCATGTTGCCTGAAGTGATAGTCATTGTGCCTAATTACTACTTTATCCAGGCAGTCTGAATATACATAAAGCTATTACTTAAAGAAATGCTGACTAACTAATGTATGCCTCATGCAGACACTGAAGAATAGCCAGCTCTTGAAAGTTTGTCATCCTAATGCAAACATATCTGGAGTGGGCTCAAAATGGTAATTCATCGCCATTCATTTTTTATTTTACTTAAAAGCAACTTAAGCAGAGTGAAAAGAAACAATTATCTCTTCATAATTCAGCTGGCTTTCACCCAGATAGATTCCTTCAAAGAAATTAAACAACAGAATGTAATATGAGAATGGTACCTTGGTAACGGATGGTAGGAGTTTAGTATTTGTGTACATGGATACCTGAATGGTCTACTAATGGGACATTGCTTACTATGCCCTAGTTCCTTTATGATACATGAGCAGCAATAGTGAAGAATTCTGTTCTAGGATATAATGAAACGGGAATCAACTGATTAATCTGGAAAATATTGCAGGTTTGACAATAATCTCTGTGGAATATAACATTTATTGTGTAAGTAGAAAGAAGGGAGAGAATTACAGCCAGAAGAAAATGCTTTCAAATTGCAAAACGAAAATGAACCACTGATGTAATCCATGTTAAATCCAGAATTTCATTACGGCATTGCTTCTCTGCAGTGTCTATTATTAGCATTATTTATTTGTATACCCCCAAGAATGAGTTTGGTGTTTGATGGATAAATATAAAAAAATCTTTTTTCAAGAGAGCTCACAAGGGAAAAAAGTACAGAGTGAATATTGCTTTAAAGTGCTTCTCTGCAACCTCAATGCTTTTTATCACAGTAGCTTGTGTACAATAAAAAGCGATGCTTGAAAGTATATTTCAGTGATGTTCATTGAAAGTCATTGAAAGTCCTCAAAACATTATCCTCATTTTATGGTTAATATCCATAGAGAAGGCTCTATAGCTTTATGTCAAAAATGTTAAGTGTCAAGAAGCTTACATCCGGTATGAAACGGTGAAGTGTTCAGCAACTCTTTAATGACATTAAAATCCAAACCCACTCAATGTCTCACTGCCTGATTAAAAAAATTCATCCAGCCCTAACTTTAAGCCTGTAAGGTCCTGTGAAGTGTGTAAGAGTGGAACCCTGAGGTTTATGCTGAATCACTTGAAGATCAAGACCCAGCTGTAGCATCTGAATACTAACCTCTTTTAGAAAGAAGGAACAAAAAGGAACAAATATGAGGCAATTAAAGAGAGAAGGTGAGAATCTGAAAAACTACAGCATTAATTGTTTCTGATTTCAGTGCAGATCTCATGGTACATTTACAGAAGATCAAGCATGGAATTTTTAAACAAGTACTTGTACAGTATTTTTTTCAGAAAAGTAAGGTTTCATAGAATTGCACAATGGTTTGTATTGGAAGGCACATGATAGAGCACTGGAACAGGCTCCCCAGGGGGGTTGTGGAGTCTCCTTCACCGGGATGTTTAAAACCCACCTGGATATGTTCCTATGAGACTTGGTTTAAGTGATCCTGTTGTGTCAGGGTGATTGGACTAGATGATCTTTTGAGGTCCTTTCTAATCCCTAATGATTCTATGATTCTATGGTCCTATGATCATTTACTCCAGCACCACTTTCATGAGTAGGAATAATTATCACTAGCTCAAGCTGCTCAAAGCCCTGTCCAGCCTGACCTCGAACACTTCCAGGGATGGGGTGCCACAAATAGCCAGGGAGAGCAGGTTGAGGACACTGACACAGACGCATAGTATCTTCATCAAGTGCCAGTTTATTGTTTCAACACACCATCTTTATACCCCTACACTGGATCAAGATTGTACACTTCTCATTGGTCCTTAACATTGTCCCTTAACATGATCGGTTTACAACATTTCTTGCGCAACTGCTACTTCCTTGTCTTATACAACATGTGCCAGCAAGCATGACTAAGCAAAAGCCTACTGCTAACCATTTGTACTTCTTGCTCACACATGTCCATCCACTACTAAAAAATCCTCCACAATGGGGCATCCACCGCTTCTCTGGACAATCTTTTCCAATATCTCAACACCCTCACCTTAAAAAATTTCTTCCCCATTTCCAATCTAAATCTACCTTCTTAAAGTTTAAAAACATTATACCCTTGACAGGCCATGGAATTATAGATCAGCCTAGGTTGGAAAGGACCTGAGAGATCATCCAGTTCCAAGCCCCTACCAAAACCAGAGACACCTCTCACTAGACAAGGTTGCCCACAGCCCCATTCAACCTGACCTTGAAAACTTACAGGGATGGAGCATCCCTGGACAACATGTTCCAGTGTCTCACCACCCTCACAGAGAGGAATTTCTTCTTAAGACCTAACCTAAATCTCCCCTCTTTTAACTTGAAACCATTCCTCTCATGCTATCACTAGAATCCCTCATAAAAAGGTCCCTCTCCAGCTTTCTTGCAGCCCCCTTCAGGCATGGGAAAGTTGCTATAAGATCCCCTCTAGAGCTTTCTATTCTTCAGGTTGAAGAGCCCTCTCTGCTTCAGACTTTCTACACAGAAGAGTTGTTCCATGTCCTTCTCTGCAGGGCTGTTCTTAATCCCCTCATTGCTCAGGATGTACTGATACTGGTGATTGCCCCCACCCAGGTGCTGAATCTTGTATTTGACCTTGTTGAAATTCATGAGGTTCATGTTGGCTCAATTCTCACACCCGTCAAGATCCTTCTGGATGGCAACTCTCTCTCAAGCATATCAACTGCACCTCTCAACTCGGTTTCTGGGACAATGGTTCTTCTGGGAGGGAAAAAAGCTAAAGAAGTCTCTACCATGAATGGCCAGCTCTGAAGCATAATCTGTTGCTGAGCATCTGAGATATGTGTATTTTCTGCAGTTGTTTACTAATGTTTACATAAAATTGTATATTGTGCATTAACTGTGTTAGCATCAAAGACTACAGCCTGTGAAATTCTACAAAATGGCACTTGTGCTCTGGTAATTTATTTCTAAGTCTTTTTCCATCACCTGTAGGAAAGAAATGCAATAAGAGAATAATTCTCTGCCAAAATGCTTTGCTGCTTATCAGGGAAAGTAAATAACAGTGTGGGAGGTGAATATATCATTAACATTTCAAGGACTGACAATTTGAAAACGTGGACCCGAGTACCAGTATATCTTTTCAGTAAACCTTGACTGAGTTTTCCACTTTTTGACAGAACACCTAGGTGGATATACCTTGGATTCCTTCTGTGAATCCAAGGATATTCACAAAAAGCTGATCAGGATGCAAGTCCCAGACAGGGTTTTTTTAGACAGTACTGAATGAATGCAAGACTGAGGAGAAAGCTTGAAAGAGCTTAGTGTTTTCTATTAGGTCAGAAAAAAATCATACATTGGAAATGCAGCTTGCTCAATATGATTAAAAGTGGATATCATGTCCTACATTAGCAACCTGTCAAAGGTTTAAGACATCCAAAGACAGATAGTTTGAGGACTGCAGAAAATCCGTTATATGTATTTTTTTGGTTGTTGCAATCCAGGACAGTTTTCCATAATATGAATAAATTACATTATTTTACTACCGCTTTTCTATCATTATTACCTGTCATCTTTCTATCTTTACTCTATCATCTTTTCTCTGTCCTTTGCCTACATAATATAGGTGAGACTAGAAAGAGAATGAATTTTAAAATGCAATTTAGAATATATTAATACATTGTTGGTAATATTCTTATCACTAAAGAGACAGCTCTCACTAGACCAAGTTGCTCAATACTATTCGTCTTGCTGAAGTTCAGCTGTCTGTTCTCCTAGTACGTACACCATTCAATAGTTGTTATTTGCCTCAGTTATCAATGGTCCCATCTACAACACATCTTTTAAAATTGTATGTGATCTTTCACAGCAGAAGTTTGTATTTTTCATTTATTGCTCATCCATTTTCTGTACTTAACCATAAACAGCTCATTATGTATTTTTGTTTTTCTCAAGTGCCCAGACTAGTAGCCATAAACATTTGTGAACGTGTAACTGAGAAGGTAACAAGGTAACAAGCTCCTTCTTTCAGTGCCTTTCCTACAATAAGGCTGCATAACTGGAAATGCTCCATCAGAAACAGACATTTCTCCATTTCTCTGCACTCTGTCCCTTCTGCTTACATTGCTACTGTAGAGGTCCACATTGCCTTCAGCTGGAGAGTTATAAAGTAGTTCTGGATCAAAGGAATGAAGGAGACAGTTCCTTTTGCCACATCCCTCTGACAGAGAAACCAGGACAGTGATTTGGTACCTCTCTCAGGTTTGCCCCAGGGCATCCTATCCTTTGGTCTCACAGTAAGGCTTCAGTCACTGCCTAAGGCTGGGAAGTGAGGGATGATGAGATGAGAACCTCAGCCTTCATTGAGTTCAACACAGGAGTTAAAAGACACATTTGGCCATCTTTATGTCACTTTAAAAAGCCTGGTTTTGTTTGGTTTTACCCTCAGTGCTGAAGGCTCTTTCAGACTTATTTTGATAACTTATTTGGACGCTGAACTTCAACACTTGGCTCTTACTGTACCATACAGGTTTCAAAAAGGGATATAACTTAATTTATCTTCCTATCTGCCTTTACTAAAATAGATAAACCAAATTTGTGCCCTTTTATTTTCCACTAATCACCAATGTTCATCCTAGTGAAACCAAACTGCATGTGGGTCCTGTGAGTGACACTGTAGAATTAAATAGACCCGAATACATTTTCTCAAGTGTTATTAAGCATAGAAAATCATGTCCAGATATGTTAAGAGGTAAAAGTAGCAGCATAGCCACTTTCAAACCATTCTGTAAGTGAACCCGGATAGTACAAAAACATTTTCTAGTTAAAAAGGATTTTCATTACCCACAGAAATCACAGAATGATCATCTGCCAATGACAGAAGGAAACTATAATCCATAGCAGTACGACAACTCAGTTTAGCAAATACGTGAAATAATTAGAACCTCTGCTTCTGGCTTAAACACCCTCTTACGTTTATACCTAACCATTTCTAACCCATTTTTTCAATGGATTGAGACACACCATATGTTATGGGTTTGGTGAAATCGTGTGTGCTCATGGTATTCCTGCATCGAACTTTCTTCCAGCATATAAGGAGTTAAGAATAACGCGGGCAGGTTCTCTTCTCCCTGTAGCCACAGCAGCCGCCCGCCCCACGGAACCTCTGCTGGGGTGCGGAAGGGAAGGGGAGAGGTTGAGCGGGTGGAGTAGGCCAGACAGATCCTGGGGTCCTTATCTGGGGACGAGGTACTCCTTTTGCCCTTCTCTTGGTACCCCCTCCCTGTTTGTGTGTCTTGGGAGTCTGGGTTCAGTTTCGTTTTCGCCGGTAGCACACTGAGGCCTGCCTGTGCCCCTGTGGCTCTCGGTCCGTCTTCTGCTTCAGCCACCTCCCCTCCCTCTTCCCTTTATCTTCCTTAACTCTTATCATCATCCTTGCCCGCAATTTCAGACCATAGGATAGGAAAATGCTTAAATTTAAGTATTGGCTAGGAGATTCCCGGTCTTTCCTTTTTACTGCCCCCTCATCCGCGGCTTTTAGCCTTTCTGAGGAATGAGGGGTTGCAGGGTCTGGGCGGGAGGAGGGCTGGACTGGAGTGAGGAAGAACACACTTTTATTTTTTCTATTCCCCTTTTCCTTTCCCCCCCTTTTTTTTTTTTTTCCCCTCTGCTTAATAAAGTCTTTAATAAAGTTTAGTGTTTCTAGTTCCAGTTTCTGGAAGTGTGTTTACTTTACCTATTTTCACCACCCCTAGGGGGTGGGAGGACATTTCCTTCTGCACGGTTGGGCAGAGTATAATTTTGTGGGCTAACCTAGTGCTAAACCATTGCACCACATCTGACAAAGGAGCATTGAAATGCATTCCATTAAAGGCTGCTGATTATGTGCGCACGGGCACAGCGGAGAACAATTAATGTAATGATCCAGTGATTGCAAAGCTTATCATAACATTGTAGAAGGTCTTACACACTAGAAATTACCCTGACTACCTTCCTCTGCATTCCTCCTCACATTACAGTAGAACGCAAAATTGTACATTGGACCTGAGAGACTGCAAAGGGACTGATCTGTGGAAAGGCTGCGCTGGGAAACTGTGCCTTAAGTGAGCTACTGTTCACACGAGTTCTGAGAGGAGTTCACATGAAGTAGCAAATCTGTAATATAAATTAAAATTTAGTATGATAAAGTGATGGACATGCAGCGTTAAGAGTTAGTGCTCTGCTCAGTATTTATTGAGGCAATATGTTTCCAATATTAACCCATTTCAGAAAGCCCAGTGGTATGGAGTTTGTTTGTCCCTGTATTTCTGGGTGCTTAGTCACTGCTGCTTGCCTGAGAAACCAACTTCTACGGCAGAACCCAAGTCCATCCTTGCTCAGCACAAAGCACTTTGACGCTTGGCCCAGGCACATTCAGCTGAGGGTAGTCACAAGCCACATTTCACCTCTTTACACAGGTTACACGTTGTACTACTGAATTAGCAGTGTACTTTGCAACATCCTCTAGCAACGGTAACAGTGGAGTGGTGCTGTTTGTGTATTTGTTAGCAAATAATAACAGCTTCCTGCCTCTGCCAGACTGCTATTTTTTTTTTTGTCACTTCTCACACTTTCTCCCCTTTCTTGGAGTTTTCTGAGCCATTACTTCATTTACAGCCTTTTTTCACTTTTCCCTGAACTTTCTCATGAGAGTCCAGTAGTAAATGAAAGAGATAATCCCATTGTAACAGACACAAGACTCAGGACTCGTGCAGCTGAGAACATCATCAGTGTTCTGGGTAGAAGGAACTCATCAGCTGCCCTGCCTCAGTTGCAGCTGATTCCAGCCAGATCAGAGGTGGTGGTGGAAAAATCCTCCCAAAATGGAGGACCAAATCTGATGAACACACAGCGCTCCTGGACAAGTGTATTTAAGGAAGAAAGTGGCAGCTACAAGGCAGAGGCTGGAGCTGGAGACACCTTGATCCAAAAGGCATTGTGAAGGACTGTGGTGGCAAGTGACCCACACCAGAGCGAGGACAATAAGGAACAGCATCGATGAGAGATCAGTGAGGAGCAAAGAGTGGAAAGAACATCCCATGCACAAAGACCCCAGGCTTTATTCTGCCGTTGCCTCACTGGGAATGATTTGATGGGCGCAGGGGAAACCATGGTGCAAATGTGAGTTTTGAACAGGTGGCAAGTGGGCGTAGGTGTACAGTGAATTGATGTGACATCGTGCACTTTTATTCCAAAACACAAATTTTGTTTGGACTGGCAAAACTCAGCTTTCTGGACTTGAAAATTTTTGTCCATGACAGTGCAGATGTTAAATTTATTTTGGACTATAAGGTGTGTTTATGGATGCCCTGAGCACCCTTATGCAATTCATCTACTTTCCTTTTGTTCTCCTTCTGTTCTCCTTTTGTTCTTCTGTCTCTTCCGATTCTTTCCATGAGTGCTCTGGAAACAGATAACAAATTGCCATGAGACAGTTTTTATTCCTCAGATCTGGAGGTTTTTGCAGTGAGGGGACTGTGGGCAATGACTCTGGGCCTGTAATGATATGAAAATGTGACATGTTGCTTTTATATGTTGCCTTTCCTTACTGAATAGGCAAACAGAATTGATAAGTAATCTTTGCCTTCAAATACGAAGTTCCCTGCCTTGTTCCAGCTCCCACTGAGTTATGGAGTTAATGTTAACTGTACATCCCTATTTTATATGTCAGAGGTTTCAGCTCCTGAGGCATCGTGCTGCCTTTTGTGCAGGAAGTATCTCTGCTGAATACTGGCTCCACAACTGATGTGTTAGTCTGCGCAGTATAAAGTCAAGTCTAATTCAATAAATCTGATCTTGATATTTTCTCCCTAAAAACATTTCTTGGTATGTGCAGCTCCCTTTTATTTCTGTGTGGAGGAACATAGAACACTGGGCACAATAAGGTTATGAGTTAGATCCTCAAACCTCATTCAGTGTCAGGTATTGCTTTTTATAATGTTGCAACAGACTGAGCCTTGTGTAGAACGGTCTTTTCTTCCTATCCAACACCTAAGACATTTGGCTGTGATGGTGAAGTAAGTTCTGCAACATTCTGCCAAAGTGCTTATAATCTAAGAGACAGGACAACAGATGCTCTAAGACAAGCAGGGGAGGACAAGGTAAGAACAAGACATGGTTAGGCAGTATGACGGGAAAGCTGTCTTTGTCAAGTGTTTTGTATGTGTACTTGAAATATGAATTTTAAGAGAATATACTGCAAAGCAGATATTTGAGGATATTTACAAGGAACCTCTTCTGAGCATGAGAAATGTAGCCAAGAAAAAACGCGCAAACAACAAAAAACCCCACCCAAAACCACACAAAAGAAAAAGAATAAAATCCCAGTACCCCAGCATGGATACTCAGGTATATTAGCCGGAATGAAGAGTTGACTGGAGGAACAAATGAGGCGACAGATTAATGACTGCATAAATAAAGTGGTCAGCTCTGCGCTGAGCATGTCACATCTCTGCATATTCTAGGAACAGTAATGGAAGAACATCCAAAGTACAAATAGCACATTGACAATGTACCACTGAACGCGACATCAAGTGGGAGATTGACACAGTACCAGCATTTGTTTTTTGGGAATGGTGGCTGTCAGGAGGATGGAGCCAGGCTCTCCTCAGTGTCATCCAGTGATAGGACAAGGGGCAATGGATGTGAGCTGGAACATAGGAGGTTCCACGTCAATATGAGAAGGAACACAGGAACGGGCTGCCCAGAGAGGTTGTGGAATCTCCTCCTCTGGAGACATTTAAAACCCGCCTGGACATGTTGCTGTGTGACTTGGTCTAGATGATTCTGCTGTGGTGGGGGGATTGGACTGGATGATCTTTTGGGGTCCCTTGCAATCCCTATTGTCCTGTAATTCTGTATGTGATTCTGTGCATGGTATAACAGCATAGAAGTATGATCTGCATGAGGACAAGATTAAGCCACAGCAGAAAGTCTTACTGTGTGTCACTAAATTTTAAATTACTTTTCTGTTAAAACTGTGACACGTCTAGATGCTGCTGCTTGAGGAATATTTGTGCAGTTGGGTGCTTTGCAGTACACAGTTAAATTAAACCACTAGCTGAATGTCATTTTTAAAAGCTCATTCAAAAGTTCATTATTGCTGAAGTGACAGTGGGAGACAGGCCTGAAAGAACTGTACTGCGCACCTGTCTGACATAATCTTCCATCTAGATCCTAGGTACTCAGAATGTGTTCAAGAAAAAAAATTAACTGCTCATTTAAAGGGCAAATCGTTTGGTAATGCCTAAATTGCTGCTAGTGCTATTTATAAATAATTCAAAATAAAATGAGAGCCACAGCAAACACAACTGTAGTTTATTTGCTGTCACCCACCCGCTGGTGAATCCAGCATTGAACTGTAGCAGCTGCTTATCAGCTTCAGACAAAAAAGGGTTCATTATTATGGTTATTATTGTTACTAGTAGAACCCTCACCTGGGTACTTTCCAGTTACAAAATGTGGTTCTTGATATATTTTTGCCAAATGACACATCAGAATTTCTTCCACTGGATCTCAGGACATTCATCTACAGTCTGACACAAGCCTTTCTGGCTTTATATGTCCTTCAAGGACAGCCTGTGGTAAACAAGAATGCTTCTAACTGTGCATATAGCTGTTTTTGAAGAAAATATTAGGTATAAAAATATTTTAAGTTACATAATAATAGAGTGTTCTTATATTTGTGTGGCCCTTTTATGTACCATTCTCTCAATGACAAACTCCTGAAGACGATGTATAATACCTTACTACTGCCCTTTGGAGAGGGGCTTTTTACTAGGTATCAGGTGAGGGGACAATGAGGGATAGTTTCAAACTAAAAAGTTAGATCAGATCTTAGGAAGAAATTCCTCATTATGAAGGTGGCGAAGCACTGTAATGGGTTGCCCAGGGAGGTTGTGGATGAAACCTCCCTGGACGTGTTCTAGGCCAGGTTGGATGGGGCAGGGTTGGCTGCATAGACAAAGTTGCAAAGTACCGGTTCAGTTTAGGGACGGTCCAGTTGGAGAGCACTGTAGGAGAAAGGGACTTGGGGGTCCTGGTGGACAGCAGGATGACCATGAGTCAGCAGCGGGCCTTGTGGCCAAGAGGGCCAACAGCATCCTGGGGCGGATCAGAATCAGGATGGTTAGCAGATCGAAAGAGGTTCTTCTCCCCCTCTGCTCTGCCCTGGTGAGACCACATCTGGAGTATTGTGTCCAGTTCTGGGCTCCTCAGTTCAAGAAGGAAAAGGAATTGCTGGAGGGAGTTCAGCATAGAGCAACGAGTATGATGAAGGAAGTGGAACACCTCCCTTATGAGGAGAAGCTGACGGAGCTGGGTCTCTTTAGCTTGAAGAAGAGGAAACTGAGGGGTGACCTCATTAATGTTTATAAATATGTGAAGGGTGGGTGTCAGGAGGATGGAGTCAGGCTCTTCTCGATGTCATGCAGTGATAGGAAAAGGGGCAATGGGTGTAAGCTGGAACATTGGAGGTTCCATATAAATATGAGAAGGAACTTGGTCACAGTGAGGGTGACTGGAACAGGCTACCCAGGGGGATTGTGGAGTCTCCTTCTCTGGAGACGTTTAAAACCCGCCTGGACATGTTCCTGTGTAACTTGGTCTAGGTGATCCTGCTGAGGCAGCGGGTTTGGGCTAGATGATCTTTTGAGGTGTCTTCCAATCCTTAGTGTTTTGTCATTCTGTGAAATGAGCAGTGAACTTTCCCTAGGCTCAGATGTAAAGAAAGAAAATGGGAACAGGAAGGCTCTGCCATGATATGGTGTAACAGTGATGGGATAGGTATAAAGATGAATAAGTGTTAGTTTCAAAAACAAAATAAAATATTCCAACTATTAGTTAAAGAGAGCTGGGGAAGAGACTTGCTTTTCCCTTGGTTCTGTCTAAGAAATTAAGGGCCTAGGGGAGATGAGCTGCAAAACAAAATCTGCCAACTGGTGGCAAAATTCACCTTTAACTCTGCTTATGGAACGTATCTTGTTAACAGACCAAACAGAATAAACAGACTCTTTCTTCATACAAATTAGAAGTGTTTGGAAGACCTGAAGAGGAGCCATGCCAGGCAAAAGGGGAGAAGCAAATTGAAGTCTTAGATCCTTTTACAGTCTTCTCTATTTATAATCTAATCCAGTTCAACTGAAATATTTGGCAAAAATGCACATAATCTTTAAATAAAAAAAGTTCATCTTTTTAACAAGTGGTTTTCCATAGAAGTCCTAGGAATATTATTTGTGAGTCTTTCAAAATAGCAAAGCCTCAATTACTGTGCTACCAGACCTTGCCAGCACTACAAAACCAAAGCTGACTTTGAAAAGTAAAATATAGGTTACAGAATGCACAGTAGGATTTCCTGGGTTAGATCTATATCTTCCAAACTAAGGACTAACTTGCAATTATTTGACAGGTCTTTGGAAGATATTCTCTTCCTCCAGCACCAGCAAAGAGGGAAGTGTTCGCTTAATGTTTCAGGGTCCTGACTCTAAGGCTTTTACTTCTCTCTCACCTATGAGCAATTATTTTATCAGGAATCACTGATTTCCCCCAGCTCCTGATGTTAATAGACTCAAATGCCAGGACCTAAATCAAACAAAACCTATTCCAATTGTGCATGATTAAAAGAAGATAAAGCTTAAAGTGGAATGATCAGAGTGAGGGAATTAAATTGGGTAAGCTGCTCTCTTTTTTTTTAATTGCTAAAATAGTACACAAGAAAAATTAAGTTTTTATTCCCTCAAGTATTATCGGGTTTTTTTACATTGGTATCTGTTATTTTTTCAACTGATTTCAGGATTATTTTTTAAGATGAAGTCATAGTATTTTACTACAGCCATTCCTAGTTATTAGGTGAGTGGATTTGAAATATAAATTAATGAGTTTTGATTCTTTTCCTCACAACTTGCTGCTTGGCATTGAACACACCTTCTTTTTTTCAGTGGAAATTTCAAAGAGAGTGAATGGAATGAGAAAGGAGAGAATTTGGGAGCATTCTCTAGAGATCAGACAAGGAAAAATCCCCCAAGCTGTTCAATGGGATTTGCCTAGTGGTGATTGATAGCACTACTGCATCACGTTTATCAGGTTGGCTGCTTGAGTAAACAGAGAAGAGAGAGGGAGGGATCCAAAAATGGAGCTACAGGGAGTCCAAGCAGGGCAGTGCCAAGCCTGCATGTGAATTTTCTCAGAAGCAGGCAAATGGCTGTTTTGCTAGAACTCTGTATGCAGTGTCATGAAATAGAGGCACAGTAAGAAGAATGATGAAAAAGGAGAGAGTAAAAAGAAGGCAGTTTCAATCCCCAGAAATTACCAGGTAATAACTTTATCAAATAGGATGGTGGTCTTGTATTTAGTTTTAAAGAAAGGAATGTGTGTAGTTGTGTTTGGTTTTTTATGGAAATATTCTTCCCTTAGCAGACTTTCAACAAATCACTGAAATTTCTTGTAGAAAAATCTAGTGCTGTCTGTGCACTGTATTAATTCTTGGAGTGTAAAAGTTAAAGGTTCATGCTGTGCTATCATTCCTTGTGTTCAAACTCTATTAATGCCCTCACCATATGAACAAGACTTCAAAATGCCTACAGCAAGTACAGCACAGAGCAGCACCAGAAGCTATTTGCATTGTGTGATTAAGTGTTGGAATTCTCGTGATCTACACTGTCAGATGTGAACACCTCCTACATTGTTAGGGGTGGAAGTTTGCAAAATTGAAAAGTAGTTAATCCTTCATTGCAAGAAGACCATGAGTTGAATATTTAAAAGTGTTTATTTGCCTTTGGAACTGAAGTGCTATTGCAAATCACGGAATTTGTATTTCTAGACAATTCTGGAACTTATGAAAATCTGTGCATGGAACTCAGATATTACTTTAACCATGACAATTTTTAACATGTTTTTCCTGAAAACTACCCCAACACATTTAGTTTGTAGCCTACACTTCTGCTATTTCCATTCACAATAGTATCAGCAGTGTTTCATCTAGAGTTCTGAAAATGGATGGCAGTATTCAGTTCCTGCTTCTACCCTTCTTGCTCTCTTCTGATGGAAATGTATATCCTGATGCATCATTTTCATGACAAAGACCACAGCAGTGAATAATAGAGACCAAGTCTTCTTCTATCATTGACGGAGGTAAGTAACAATAGGATGAAAATAACCTATTCCTCACTCACATTATGGCATTGCTATCAATAGGATAGATGTAGATGGCAGTTACAGAAGTGATACTGGTATGCGTCATGTTCAGCAGTGCAAGTGTTGCACAAGTTACATTTTAACAGCCTTTCTCATATCTGCAGGACTGACATGTATTTAAGGAATGATCAAAAGAAGACTTCTGCAAAAAACAATAAAATATGAGTACTTTTGTTATAACTGAAATATCATAGAATCCTAGAATGGCCAGGGTTGGAAGGGACCTTAAAGATCATCCAGTTCCAACCCCCCTGCACAGGCAGGGACACCTTCACTGAATCAGGTTACTCAGGGCCCCAGACAATCTGGTCTTCAACCCTTCCAGGGATGGCACAGCCACAACTTCCTTGGGCAATCTTTTCCAACATCTCACCATCTTCACAGGAAAGAATTTGTTCCTCATGTCCAACCTCAATCTCTCCTCTTCAAATCTGTAACCCTTTCCCCTTGTCCTTTCGCTGCCACCCATGTCAAAAGCCCTACCCCAGCTTTCTTGTAGTCCACTTCAGAGATTGGAAAGCTGCTAGAAGGTCACCTGGGAGCTTTCTCTTCTCCAGGCTGGAAAACCCCAGCTTGCTTAGCCTGTCCTCATAGGGGAGGTGCTCCAGCCCTCTGATCATCTGAGTTGCTCTCCTCTGGACACTTTCCATGAGCTCTATGTCCTTCTTCTGTTGGGGACTCCAGAACTGGACACAGTACTCCAGGTGGGGTCTCAGAAGTGCAGAGCAGAGAAAGAGGATCACCTCCCTTGACCAACTGTCCCTGCTTGTTTTGATGCAGCCCAGGACACAGCTGGCTTTCTGGGCTGCAAGTGCACATTGAAGGCTCCTGTTAACCTTCTTAACAGCAAATGACAAATTAACAGAAAAGATTCCTTATACCTTTTCCTTCTGGAATGAAGCAAAACCTACCATTTTTACAGCAAAATTCACTGTAGCAATCCAGTATGCAAAACACTTGTGACAGGTTTGAGTGCAGCAAATCCATTTTCAAGGTTGTTAACTCCTCTTTTAGAACCACAGTGTCTTCTTTGAGGGCAGCGAGAAATAATAGATGTTCTGACATTGCCAAAATTTTCTCCATTAATTATTTTTATTAAACACTTCTACGAAAAGAAGCAAATGTTTCAGTACCAAGTTGAGCATTTTTGTTGGTTATTCCATTTTCCTCTTCACCATTTTCATTTTCTTGTGTTCACAGTCAATAGCACACGCTGTGCAGAGTCTGCAGATTTTTCCATTCAATAAACTAAGGATAAGTTGGAAGCCTGTAACTCCATTTAATTTTTATCACTAAATTGCTCTGTACATATAGAAACTAAATTACATTTCTGAATATATAGATTTAATGATATATGAAGAGAGTATCTACATGCTATGTTTTGAGTGAATTAAAGAAAGTTTCAAAATCCAGACCTTCCAGTTGGAGGTTGTTTTGACTTTTGGAAACTCATAGTGGACATTTCCTAGGAAAATTTATATTCTGCAAGATGCCAGAGAATAGGAAAATATCTATCTACTGATAAGGTTATATAAGGTGTTGATGCCCATTAGAGTGGGCAGTAAGAGATCTTTCAGGGGTAACACAATTCTGTCAGTTCTAATTCTTTTCAGGGTTTCTTTCTCCTGTTCTCTTTTGATACGTCTTCATGTCCCATGATCGGAATTTTTTGGCAGGAAAAGGAAGATTGTCAAAGGAGGACACTAATCAGTACAGATATTTTGAAATTATGTGTAGAAAAAGAAATTTCTCTTTAAACAAGGAAGACTGTGAAAGTAAAGCAGAAGTATAACTGTGGTTGCCAAAATGAGTATCAGCAGCTCTCAGGCAGGCAAAAACCTTGCAGCTGAGACAACAGAGTAAATGGATGATCGCCCAGAAACAACACAAGACTCTGGCAGTAGAGCAAATGCTGCAAGCATCTGCCTAGTATCTATGATACATCAGGGCTCTGCAGTGCTTGGATGAGTTCCCTTAATCTCCTGAGTACTGAACTTACACTCTGTCACTGCACCCAAAGCACTCTTGGTCCCTGCTATTCTTTCCTGCTTTGTGTGCTCTAGTTTAACTCTCTTTGCTTCTTTTTGTTCATAAAGCACCACAGAGCCTCCTTTATCTTAAGGACTGGAAAAATACCAGAAAAAGGAGTCATTAGGAGTCAAGAAGCAAATTATTGTCCCAAGAGAAACTGTAAATGTTCTTGTGTACTTGCCACAGCCCACATTCCTTGGTACTCCTTATCCCTTTCAAGACTCCAGACTATCAAGTGAGTCTAAAAGTCTCTCTTCACACAGCATTTGACATCTGGATGAGCTAGTAACTCTGACAAAAACTGCATCAGTGGAACATTAACTTACAAAAGAAGGGAAAATTTACACTCATCGTAATTACTGTCTTTTCAATAGGAATAAAGTTTCTATTCTTCACCTTCTTGCATGATTCAGCTTCTCTCATTACATTAGAAAACTGCCAAAGCAATGCTCCAAACTTTAACACTGTTTTCTCTTCATAACCTGAGCACGACACTTCTGATATTCCAGAACAAAAATACACAAGGTCAAGCTTCCTTCTTCTTTTGGTATTATGACAAAACTATTTCCAGAAGTGCTGCGGTAAACCGGTATTAGGAGTGGTCCAGCTTGTTTTCTTGTCTTCTGAAAAAATTGCCAAGCAGTGGCTCCTGTTGATGCAACAAATATGTCTTTAGAATCTGAAATTCTTTCCAGGGTTTTTCTTTTTATAGAAATTATTTCTAAGCTACATATAATTAATTGCTCACTGTGATCATTTAGCTCAGTATAAAATTATAGAATCCCTTGGGTTGGAAGAGACCTTTAAAGTCCAAACTTCTCACAGTGAGTAGGGACGTCTTCAACTAGATCAGGGTGTTCAGAGCTTCACCCAGCCTCACTTTAAATGTCCCAAGGGATGGGCCCTCCACCACCTCTCTCAGCAACCTGCTCCAGTTCCAGGATCTTTTCTTATGCTGATGTCGCAGCTCCTCATTCAGGGATTCATACCTCATTCATGTTTTATCTGCATCCTCACATAGTGAACTCAGTTAACTGAATAAAGTGATTGCTAAACTTTAAGGCCTGAGATTAGCACTTCAGAAATGAAAAAAAGAATTTATTTACTAACCCATGTTGTGTGGATTTCTTTTTTGTATGTACAGCAGTATTATTACTTGTAGGCATCCTGGATCTTTATAATCACCCAGACAAGTACCTGTTTGGAGTATTTAATGGCTTGCATTATGAGCACATTGCCTGGTTTGATTATGTACTGAATAGGATTTGTGGAAAGGAGGGTGCCTTTTCCTCATAGAGAACAAGGATATGGCCAGAGCATGCTTTCAGATTCAAGAACAGGGAATCAGTCTCAGGAGCTGTAAAGTAAAAGTAGTGTGAGCATTTCACCTATAATTCACACTAAAAACTCAACACATAACATCTGTTGCCTAAAATGAATCTGTAATTCTTTAGCATCTTCAGTAGAATACAAGCAATCAGGCTGCGTGAGCCAAGATCACCAGCAGAGGACAGGTGGTGTGCACCACAGACTAATATTAGCACAATACTCTCTCTAAAAACCTCCTTTAAAGTGTAAAAAGTAGGTACTTCTACTTGAAGTCTTAGGAGCGTGTGGAGGGATGTCATTTTGTTGTGGACAGGTGGCCTAGGAACTGCAGAATTTCTTGTGGAGGCAGCATCTAATGCTATTTTCCATGAAAAGGCAATAAACATTTTACCCCCAAAAAATGTTGAAGATCTTTTTTTTCCTAGAGGATAATTATTGTACAATTGAATTTAATAGCCATTGAAATCCAGATACCAGAATGCAGAGCGCAGGAGTTTGAGCAAGAAGGTGTTGTTCCAGTACCAACACTTTTTCAGTCAGATATTCCAAAACAACATATGTGAAATTCTTCCTCAGGTATAGCCTATATTAGTATGCACTTGAGTGATCTCAGGGCTCTACTCAGATAACCATGTAATTCTTTTTTGGGAGAAATGCCTTATCACTAATGTCAGACTCAGGTACCAAACTGGATCTTTTAATCTCATCTTTCTCTAGCAGCCTTCAAGTTCCATTCCATTGGTTGGAAAAATAGGTTTTTGAAGACATAACAGAAACCAAGGTGGCAAACTTTAAAAAAGTAAATAAATCAATGTTTGCAGTGGCCTTGCTGATCAGGACCGAGAAACAAGATTCACCTATCACATAAGAGGTCTGTTTGATAGAAGAGGAAACTTTACTTTTGTTTCCAAAAGATCAAACTTTTTTGTTTCTCAGACTACCTTTGCAACAGTGAGGTGATCTGTGAAGTGAATAACATTGCTGCATGTACTCTTCTGTACCAGAGATTTCTTATAATCGCTCTTTCAGCAAATACTTCACAGGCTCTGATGGATCTTGGAACATGCAAGTACAATTTCCTGGGTATTTTTAACTTGCTTCCACTCATCATGGTTTCATAGTTCTAAAAAGCCATGGAAGAATATCATGAAGAAGCTAAGTTCCCTGGCCAGGCTGTGCAATTAAGTGTTTGAACATTTAATTATGTAATTGAGGAAGCCTCATTTGCTCAGGTTCCTTATCCTCATTTCAGTTAACAGGATGGATTTAGTACTATTTTTACATATATACACGCATTTTTTACCATTCTGGGACTTCTGCTCGACTGAGTCTATTAAGATTGTATAGTTCTGAAGAATCACAGTCCACCAGACTAGCAAACAGAATCAATATTGATTCTGATTCACAGAACGTGAACCCTGTTGTGTTTTTAAATATTACACAAGCAAAGCTTAGAGTTGTAAGAACTGTTATTGGCTGTATTGCAACCACAGGTTTTTGTAAGTCCTAATGGATTTATAACATGATGTGTATTGTCCATGTTGTGCAAACTTGCTCATTGTTCTAAAGTAAATCATCCTAAATCATAGAAACACTTTTCCCTACTGGCTTCACTGTGTGCTATGCCTCTTGGTGAGATAAAAGATAAACATGCTTACCTCTGTAAGCCACTATGGCCAGTATGTCATCTCTAACAATAAGGTAGAGAAACCTTTGGGTGGGGGCCATGCTCACAGTAGATCTTACACCTGGAGCTTTCTCTCTGCCCTTTTACTCTCTTGTACTGGATCAAAGAACGGGAGAATCAGAAAAGGGTTTAAAAATCATGACCCTGACCACTGCTTATCCAGATATTTCTACTGTCATGAGTTACTGTCTCCCTTGGTACTGACCTTCACTAACACTCATAGCAGGAGCTGTGATTCTGGGGGTGTGGACACTCTTGGCATTACCCCACCTCTCTGTGGGCATGACCCTACTCTTACTGTGCCCAGATTTTCTGCTACATCACCTTCTGCCTTTCAATTTGATGTGACCACGGAGTATAGCATCATAGAATATTACAGGTTGGAAAAGACTCTTGACATCATCAATCATTAACCCCACTCTACAAAGTTCACCACTAAACCAGATCTCTAGGCACCACACCTAAACAATCTTTAAACACATCCAAGGATGGTGATTCAGCCACCTCCCTGAGCAGCCTGTTCCAATGGCTGCCTACACTTTCAGTGACATTTTTTTCCTAATGTCCAGCTTAAACCTCTCCTGGCACAACTTGAGGCCATTTCCTCTCATCCTATTGCTAGTGACTTGGGAGAAGACCAACCCCCACTTCTCTACAACCTCCTTTCAGGTAGTTGTAAAGAGCAATAAGGTCTTTATTGACCTCCTTTTCTCCAGGTTAAACAACCCCAGCTTCCTCAGCTTCTCCTTATCAGACTTCTTATTGTGTTTCTTTGCACCCACTCCAGCACCTCAATATCTTTCTTGAATTGAGGAACCCAAAACTGCACACAGTACTCAAGGTGTGGCCTCACCAGTATTGACTACAGGGGGACAATCATTTCTGATACAAGCCAGGATGCCACTGGCCTCCTTGGCCACCTGAGCACACTGCTGGCTCATATTCAGCCACTTGTCAACCAGCACCCTCAAGTCCTGTCCCTTTGTACTGGACCAAAAATGATGATGATGAGTACGCACCATCCTCCTTTTACCTCTGCTCTATATAACCAATGTTTTTCCCTTCCTTTCGCAGCTTTATTCTTTCATACATATTAGCAGATTTTCCCCATCCAAATTTTATTCCATTCTCATTTCCTTTCCCCTTAATAAGCAGCAGACTCTTCCCACAAACCAGTAAGACCCTTGTTTAAGTGATGATTCACAGCACCAGGATGTGGCCACTTGACATGAGGGATCATAATGATTGCAGAGCCTGTTTCCTACCCAAAGCAGAAGAAAAGCAATTCAAACAACAGCTGGTAACAGATTCATAGGAAAAAAAAATAAATAAGAGAAAGAAGAGAACTTTGTGACTGTCCTTGTTTTCCACAATCTGCCATTCAGTGAGCAGCCTGGCCGGCTCATTGATATAAAATGGCATAGTTCCACTAGAAATCAGTGTGAGCTTGTGCTTACATGTGTACTATGCCCAGCAACAGTCACTGCTGCTTCTTTCTGTCATGGAATAACATTATTTCAAAACAATATGCAATTCTTACCCATCAGTATACTCAGTAGCCATAAATTGCTCAAAAAGCTTGCAGATTTCAAAATGCTTTTAGGTAATCTATGTGCCTGTGCTTCATGGGTGGAACCAAGCTAGAAACTTGAGTTCCAAATTGCTATGTAGAGTTTCCAGCTGTAGAGACTCCAGTATCTGAACAGGGTCAGCAGTGGATAAGTGAATAAAGCCAAACAGAAGAGAGTTAATATTGCCTTTTGCATACCTTCCTTTTTGAATTCTTTATTTCCTTGATCCAGTTGTTTGCAGACATTTTGTATCACACTCCAGTATCCCAAAGAATTTTATAAATTGCATTTGATAACGTGGAGAGAAAATTCTTAGATTTAAAATCTAGCAACCTCTTATATATAATATTTTATATTATATAAAATATCATAACAGAAATGGCAAAGAGATTACAAGAAGAAAGAATACGTGTTTGCATCAATCACAAAAATGTTGAAGTGAAAGAATAGGAAAGACCAGCACATACAAAACCTATTTTTAAATTTAATGAAACACTTCCATCATCTGAATCAGTAGGTGATTCCACTCACTGCTCTGTATCTTTACATCTTATTCCTAAATCTCCCTTACTACCTATTAAGTCAGTATTTTATTGCTCTGCAAGCACAGCACAGAGAACATTCAGTTCCCCAGGTTTTTAGTGTGTTATTTTCTATAGTAGACTGCATGTCCTTCTCATTTATCTTGCCACATGTAAAAGGGTTTAAATTTGTCCTCCTTTTCTTTAATGTCACTCTTACTAAAACTCGTCCTGCTACTCTCACCTGGATTTGCCTACATCTGCATTTCTTTGGAGTGTCCTCATATGAGGCCTCATCAGCACTGTGTAGAGCAGAATAATTTCTGCCCATGTCTTACATATGATAATCCTGAAATAAGATGTGGCTTTTCCAACAGTTTTGTATTTGTAATTCTTTTTCTTCTGGTCATCCATTGGATCTTTTGGATGCATTTTCGACAGCACTGCTTCCTACCTATTTGTACCATACGTTGACGTTTACACATTTGATTTCTCATGAATGGTAGGACTTCCCTTTACTGAGTGTCGTCACAGACTTGGCTGATTTCTTTAACTGATTAAGATGTTTCTGAATTCTGTCAGAGCTCATAAAGAATTTGCTCTATCTTCTGTGGTGCCATCTATGCATTTGGTAAATTCACTATTGCACAGCACATTGCAGGAAATATGTATTAAACTCAGGGCTAAGACCTCTGTTTAACTATATGAGTGTTGGTACCTTTATTTAATAAACAAGTCACTGACAGCTTCAGCTTCTGCTCGATTTTAGTTTTCAAGTCATTTGAATTGTAATTTCATGTGTGCTGCTTATGAGAATGTCACATGCAACAGCGCGAATATCCAGATCGAAGTCAATATAGTGCACAACGGCAGCTTCTTCCTCATTGACTGAGCCAGTTACCCTGTCAGAGGAGGAAATTAAATTTGTTTAACATAATTTGTTCTTAACAAATCTATGCTGTCTCGTTTTCTGTCACTTAACTTTCCTCTCAAAGCCTGTAAATGGATCATAGCATAATTTTGATATATTATGTTAGTACTGAAATTTGGAAGAATGGCTTAATTTCTGTTTTCTCCTTGCTTTGAACTGTATTTTATGGTTACATGAAAAGTTAAATTCAAACTACCATTTTTTTTTAAATATTTGAAGTACAGAAATATGGATAGCCTCATGCAATTGATCCAATACAGCAACAGTAGATATCTGACGCAGTTCTTTATAGGATAGTAATACAGCTAATGATTGGTACAGCAAATGTAGAACTCAATCTTCTTTACCTGTGCTGAAATTGTGTGATTGCCCTTTGTGATTGAGTTGTGTTTGTTCAAAACACTTAGTCACCTTTAAACGTCCTTTTTACAAGCACCCAAATAAGGAACAAGGCACAAAGGCAAGTCCACCTTGCATCTCCATAAAGAGACCATACTGCTGTCTGACAGATAAGATGACTGATGTGAGGAGAACATGTTTTCTTCTGCTCTTAGAGACATAAGAACAGAGAGAAAGATGTGCCATAGCTAAGCTCTTGCTGCCACTCCCAGTTGAAGCAAAAGATGGCTCTAAGCTTGTAAAGATCAAAACAAAGTTTCATACCAGACATGCACACCTTTGAACTGTATGGGGTTTCTTCTAGAGAAAGCATTCTCTTTTCCTTATCATTAAAGTAAGAAATTCTTTGAATGTTCTTGTTAGTCCAATTCATGTCATAGTCATTTCAGCATATTCTGCATATTAGCGTCGAGTTTACTTTGCGCTTTAAGATCAATTGTGTTTTTTCTCTGTAGCAGAATGCAAAGCAAATAAACTAAGATCTCCCTAGGAAGAATCTTATGAATATGTACTGTGTTTGTCATTTTGTACATTTTAAGAAAATACATGAATTTCAACTGATAGCAGATTCAAGTAATTAATTTCTCAGTTGGCTGAACCAAAAAATCAACGCATATCTAATTTTTGAGGTACGTCATGAATCCTTTGGGCTTCTTTCTCAGAAAACAAAAAGGCCCATGGTTACTATTCACAATTTCCATTTTTCTTGAGTCTTTCGCATAAAGAAAAAATTAGGCAGCAACTCTCCACAACTTTTCCTTGTTGGGTTTTAATTTCTAAAATTAAAAGGGTTAGGAGTTGGTTCGTTTTGTTAGTATCATATTCTTTTCCCTCTACCCAAGGCAATACCATGAGCTTTATTTTCTATGGTAATCACGTAAGCACCTCTTGTTTAGACAGAAATATCAATATTTCCTCCATATGAGAAAAGGCTAAGAGACCTGGGGCTTTTTAGTCTGAAAAGAAGACTGAAGGGGGATCTAATTAATGTCTATAAATACATGAGGTCTGGGTGTCAAGAAGGCAGGAACAACCTCTTTTCACTTGTGCCCTGTGATAGGATGAGGGGCAATGGATTCAAGCTCAAGCACAGGAAATTCCACCTCAACATGAGGAACAACTTTTTACCATAAGGGTTATGGAGCACTGGTACAGGCTCCCCAGACAGGTTACAGATGGTCCTTCTCTGGAGACTTTCAAGACCCTATCTGGATGCATTTCTGAGTGATCTGCATTAATTTTGGTCCTGCAAAGATGTTGAACTACATGATCTTCAGAGGTTCTTTCCAACCCCTAACATTCTGTGATTGAGTAGTATGTTCTGGCCATATAGGGAAAGGCCAGGAAAGAACAGTGGAAAGTGAAAGAGATCCAGGATTTGGAGACATCGCTCAGCAAAAGTTAGTGTCAATATTTATTGTGTTTATATATTACAAAATCTTCCAAAAATATTTCAAGAAGGATGTAATGCTTACATGCCTACAGATTGATTTCTGTTTTCACTGAGCTCAGTGATTTATTTCTTTTTTACTTTGTATATATATTTTTCTTGAAGAAAGTGGTCAGCATCAGCCTCAGGTTTTATGTAAATTAAATGAGAATTAAAGTACAAATTGCTAAAGAAAAATTAGCACTGATATACACAAAACAATAAAATACCTGAAGTTTAATGCAAAAAAAAAAGATTCCTAGACTACTTCCATCACTACAACAGCTTATAGACTGAAAGTAGAGCTCCAGCATAAACTATGTATTTTTGATTATATTATAAGCATTTTTTAGACTTTCTTTTCAGTGAACTCTGGAACAATTTAATGAAACAGACTTTATTTCTTTCTTTTCCTGTCAGAAGTAGGAAATGCTAATCTTAGAAAATAAATTGAGTCTCTAAGAGACTATTTCTGTCCCTATTTTCTTGTATTGAATCTCTTGCCTTTGAAATAATTTCATTTTGGAAACTACTCAGGAGCAAACAAGAAAAGATGTTGTGGATGAAAATTTGGCATCATTTACTAAGGCAGTTTAGTAGTCTCTACTGCTCACTTAATATATGAACATGCTATTTGAGAGAGTTTGAGAAATGTAATTACTGACATACATATTCTGCTCTTCTACTCCTCTCTGGTGAGACTTCACCTGGAGTACTGTGTCGGCACTGGAGCCCCCAACTCAAGAAGGATGTGTACCTACTGAAGCAAGTTCAGAGGAGGGCCATGAAAATGATCAGAGGGTTGGAGCCCCTCTCTTATGAAGACAGGTTGAGAGAGTTTGGGTTGTTGAGCCTAACGAGGAGAAGGCTCCTTGGGGACATTATAGCGACCTTCCAATACTTGAAAGGGGCCCATAAGAAGGGTGGGGAAGTACGATTCATAAAGAAGAACAATACGATGAGGAGTAATGATTTAACTTAGAAAAGGGTAGATTTAGGTTGGACATTAGGAAAACACTCTTTAATATGAGGGTGGAGGATAGCTGGAACAGAACGCCTCGAGACGTGGTGGATGCTCTATCCCTGGAAAGGTTCAAGGCCACGTTGGATGGGCCTCTGGGCAACCTGATCTAGTGAAAGTTGTCCATCTCGATTGCAGGAGGCTTGGAATTAGATAATCTCTGAGGTCTCTTCCTACATAAAATATTATGTGATTATATGATCTTTTTGCTATTCATCAGTTTCCTTTTAAGAAAGTCTATCAAATGTTTTGGAATGTACAGTCCTAAAATTAGGATGGTTTATTACTGGTTGTATAGAGTGGTGGTATTTTTAACATGCTGAATGATTAATATATTACTGAAAGATAAGTAATAAAGAGTCACTGCTCCCTCCATTTTTAAAACTGTGGTCCTGAATTTTTCCTGAAATTGTTTATTTTCGCCTCCCTCACAACCCCTGCTTTTGCTTTTAAGTGCTGTGTTATCATACCACACCACCTGAAAGCACATAGCAATTTGTTTAAACAGTATAGCTTTGGGGGAATATTTATAGAGCTGTCTGTGCAATGAAATCCTGCCACAGAACAAAACAAGCTCTAATCTTTTGGGGATCTACATGATAAAGTCAAATGCCAGCACTGACACTTGGTGTGATTAAACAGTCTGCTGTATCTTTATAATCTGATTATACAGTGATACAGGCTGTTCTGCTGGAGGGAGGTGGCATTAATTCTGAGTCTGAGAACAGTCTCTTTTATCTTCTAAGGTTAGGCTTGTTCTGCCACTGACGTCAAAGAAGGCACTGACACAACCACAGAACCTCAAACTACATGAACTTGTATCACCAATAATTTAATCGCCTGTAATGTCAGTGCCTGTTGAAGTTACCTGACATTCTGCCATAAGTCACCAAGAACCATCACACAGATTATTTCTGTAACAGAAACAATGGCAGTTATAGGAAGATTTCTCAGGAAAATTAACTGAATGAATATTCTGTACCAGATAATGTTGATGTCTGCACTGACGTTTGATAGCAAGTGATAAAAGGCTTTCTATAAATCAAAGGAGTGACCAGTTTAATGAGTTTGTACAGGCTTTTATTAGCATTAGCCAGTATCTGATATTTCTTGAAGGTAGAAAATAAAACTTCTGTTTATTGCGTGTTTTCAAGAAGAAAATTGATCAATTGGAGGAAAATATTTGAGCGGAAAAAAATGAGCAGAGGTTAGAAATATTTTATGTTCAAGGTGCAGAAGCAGGGTCTGGTTTGACTTATTCTCCTGACACAACCACAGCCTGTAAGATCTTAGGCACATTGTTTTGTTACTGTATGCCTCTTCTCCATAAAGTGTGTCTCTTTCCTATAATTTACCTATATGTTTTTACCTGTCTTGCCTGAGTGACCACTTTCTGGAGTGAAACAGTGACCCTTTCAAACATCAATGCAGCAGGTGACTCGAGAAATCAAAGACTTCATGTGCAGGCTCATAAGACACAAACTGGTGGATTTTATTCACTAACACCTACAAGAATCCATACTAAAGAAGCTACTGGACCATATACAATGGTACCATCACAGCATCACAGAACTTTAGGGATTGGAAGGGACCTTGAAAGATCATCCAGTCCAATCCCCCTGCAGGGGATCCTGCAGATCCCCTAGATCAAGTCGCACAGGAACATGTCCAGGTGGGTTTTAAACATCTCCAGAGAAGGAGAATCATGACTCTGTAATCTGGTGGTCTGGCCTAATATTTTTAAATATAAACCCTTTTAATTAATTGAAACTCCCCTGCTACAAAAACACCCCACTGCAAACATTAAGCATAAAGCATGGTGTTTGGTGTGGCTCGTTATATGGTATTGCTGTACAACATAAACATATAAAGGTTATATAAAGGTATGCTTGACAAATGCGAGGAGGAAGTGTAATTAGTCTGACAAAAGTGTTTGATTTTATGAAAGTTTTGGCAGGTGTTAAGAGTACTCTTGAAAAATGACATGGTGAGTTTGAAATGGAGTTTGAGGTCTGCTATTTCTGATGCAAAAATTATGAAAATTCCTTTGTCAGATTTTTAGCACTTATTTTTAATCTATCTCATTTTACAGGTGTTTTAGCTACTCTTGGGTTACTGAATGTCACGATTTAAATCTGACTTACAAAATGACTTAAAAACTGCTTATATGAGCAGAGAATTCCATAATTTAAAAGGTGAAATAGTACAGAAAATGTATTAGATCTTGAGCTTCTTAAATGTCAGGTAACCTGTGTGAGCAGGGCTGAAAAGTTCTGTAAAATGTTTGTATTTTGTCACCTTTCCCTCAGAATACAAAGGAAATGTTATACATCTCCCTACCTGCTTATCTTCAGCTCCTTGGTAACCATAACTAAATCCTAGAATTGGCTACTTAGAAACAAACACTTGTGTAGGACATCTGTTTTACACATCTGTTAAATATTTCTTTCTTCAAATGTATCTTCAGCATTTCCCTTCTCACTGTGAAGAAGTTACTGTTATATTTTCTTAAGAAAAAGGAAACAGTTTCCAACTCATAGCTTTTGGCTTCTGCTACTCCATGGGTAAGGTTTCATCAGAGGCCAGGAACTATTTCTGAGAAACCACTTGCACCCACGCAGACAGATACTGAAATCAGTAACCTTCTTGAGGAAGCTTGCAACGGGTCCTGAACCTAACTAGAGAATGGATACTTCTCCTTGTTACCATGGATTACATACTTCCTGTTGTATCTCAGAGAATAGTTGAGGTTAAACCTTTTGAGGTTATCTGGTCTAACCCCCATGTTCAAGCAACGGCTTGCCGAGGGTGCACTCGATGCCTCTGTCCATGTCACCGACAAAGATGTTGAACAAGACTGGTCCCAGGACTGATCCCTGAG
>JAOXOE010052676.1:0-34493 GCA_028565055.1 Phoeniculus purpureus | reverse complement strand
TCTGCTGCAGGATGAGTGCCCCAACCTCATGGGGATGAAGCTGCTGGTGGAAGATGCCAGCAGAGTGTTTGGGTTGGGAGGGTAATGTGGGTTTGTCACCACATCGGGATGTTCCTACTGCTCAAGAGTCAGACTCTAGGTGCATCCCAAGGTCACAGCGATACGAGACCGGGTTAGCGGGTCCAGAGAAGGGCAATTACTCTAGTGAAGGGCTTGCAGGGCAGGTCTGGTGGGGAGAGGCTGAGGGAACTGGGACTGGTTAGTCTGGAGAATAGGAGGCTGAGGGGAGCCCTCATTACTCTTTACAGCTGCCTGAGAGGAGGGTGGAGAGAGGTGGGGATCTGTCTCTTCTCACCAGTCACCAGCAATAGGACAAGAGGAAATGGCCTCAAGTGGTGCGAGGGGAGGGTTAGGTTGGACATCAGGAAAAATCTCTGCCCTGACAGAGTGGTCAGGGGTTGGAACAGGCTGCCCAGGGAGCAGGGGAGCCGCTGTCCCTGGAGGGGTTCAAACACCGAGTAACTGTGGCCCTGGGGGACAGGGCTTAGTGGTCAGGGTGGGGTTGGGGTGATGGTTGGACTGGATGACCTTGGAGGTCTCTTCCAGCCTTAATGGCTCTGTGATTCCATGACAATGTTTGAACACCTATTCTGTCCTCTCTCCACCCTCTGCTTGTGCCCAGGTAACCCCAAGCACTCGCTATTCCCTGCGGGCTGACGGGAGCCTGTATGTGGACCAGGCACTGCCAGGGGACGCAGGGACATTCACCTGTGAGGTGAGCAATGCCCTCGGCTCACACAGGCAGGATGTGTCCCTGGTGGTCTACGGTGAGTGTCGGGATGCTGGGTGCTCTGCTCCTGGGTGGCTGGGGACAGAGGTCCTCCACACTGAACAGCAAGGCTCTGCTCTCTGTGGTGGACATAACTCTTCCTTCCCAGTTCCTCCCAGCATTGAGCTTGGCCCTGTCCTGGTCACGGCCACCGAGGGAGTGGCTGTGACCCTGCAGTGCAATGCCAGTGGTGTGCCCCCCCCTACTGTCACCTGGGCAAAGGTGGGTGACAGGGATGGGCAGGTTGCTGTCCCCCTGGCAGCCAGGCTGAGGGACACCCTTGGCGTGGGGTGACATGTCTGGGGGGGACCTTAGCTCATGCATGTGGCTGTGACTGCCGGAGCCGTGGCGCCAAGTGCCCTGGGAAGCTGGAACAAGGAGTTGGCTTGTCCTGACGGGTCCAGAGCCCTCTTCTCGCCTGTGGGGTGCTCAGCTCGTGGGACTCCGTTGTGTCCTTCCTCCCTCCCCTCTCTGGTGCAGGGCACGGAGCCCATCTCACCAAGCCCACGCTACCGCCTTGACCCTGATGGGACCCTCCTGATTCCTTCCCCCTCCCCTGGGGACGCTGGGACCTACTTCTGCACGGCCACCAACGCAGCAGGTTTCTCCACCTGGGAGACGCAGCTCTCCGTCAGCAGTGAGTGCCCAGGGCTGCCCTGGCACCAGCTCCCAGTAAAGCAGCTCCAGAGAGCGACTGGCTGGATGGGCATCACTTGGGGGCTCTCCTAGTGTCCACGGGCCACCCAGCCAGCTGCCAGATGGGTCTGTGGGATGGGAAGAGCGGCAGTGAGGGCTGATGTGGCCTGAGGTGATCCTGCCCCAGCTGTGGTCCCTCTCAACCCAGCGAAGCCCAGGATCAGCGTGAATGGATCCGAGGCGTCAGACCCCATAACCGTCGTGGCTGCGCTGGGGCAGGAGACCACCCTGCCCTGTGAGGTCCAGGGCTATCCCCCGCCGCTGGTGCAATGGACGCAGGAGTCCCGGCCACTGCCTCTTGCCACCACGAGGTAAGGAGGGCTGTGGGTGCCAGGGCTGCGGGTGCCAGGGCTGTGCTCTCAGGGTCCTGAGTCTCCCCAGAGGGTTGTCGGGTTGATGGCGGCAGGAAGGGCAGTGCTGGTGCTGTCCTCTGCTCTGCAGCAGGAGCAGAGGGAGCCAAGCAGCTCAGCGTTAGACAGTTAGAGCTGCTCCTCAAAGAGCAGAGCAAGAGTCTCCAGGCTTTTCACTTCATCACATGAACCTCTGCTGGGATGGACCAGCTGCCCCTGACCCTTCGTGCTCACCCTGGATGCTGGCTGGCTCCAGGGAGGGGTGGAGGCTCCAGCCCAGCTCCCCAGCTCCACTCTGTCTGCCCTCACTCACGTTCCTGGCCCCTGCGTCAGGGTGCTGGGGGTAGAGGATCTCTGCAGACAGTATTGGACTGGGGGCTGACCTTGCTTCTTGCCCAGGTGGGCTCAGGTTGCTGAGGAAGAGGAGTTTTTGAGGTCTGGAGGAGGAGGACAGGCAGCTGGGCAGGCTGGGGTGCTGCAGCCTCCTCTGCCCCTCACAGCCCCTGTGCCGGGGTGGCTCCATGGGCTTTAGGCACCAAGGTTTGGTGGACGCAACCATGAACCCAGCAGTGGCTTTGTCTGCACTGGGATGATGGGGGTTTGCAGACCAGTTCTGCTCCAGCTGGTGATTTCTGGAGGGCCAAATTCACTTGCTGATGGTGGCAAGGCTGATGGTAGCCATGGGACAGTCACCGAATGCCACCTGGGGGAGAAGATAACCTGCAGATCGGTCAGATATCTATTTATTGTGGGTCTTGGTCTTCCCCTCTGGAAGCAAGATGGATTTTCTCGGTGTGGTGCCACCATGCTGGAAGATCAGGGATCCCCAGTGCCTTTTCCCTGCACCTGAGGATTGCTGAGGCCTGGGGAAGCAGAAAGGTTTCTTGACTTTGCTCTTCTTGATGAACCCTGTCACCTTGTCTTCCTTGCCTGCTCCTTTCCCACGGCTGCTCCTGGCTGGCCTGGGCTGCTCCCCGCATCTCAGCTGGGTTGTCCTGGGTGATTTATGGAAGCACAGGAGCAGGAATCCGCAGCCGTGGGCTGGGATGATGTTATGTCTGTGGAGCACAGACCACGCTGGCAGGGACAGCCTGGCCAGCTCCAGCTGCAGGGGTCATGCTCCACAGGGAGCCCCGTCCCCCCAGGTGGGAGGCTTGTGCCTCTGCCTTGAGCTGAGCCCACGCAGGGGCTGAGCAAAGGGGATTTGCACCCTCTGCCACCTTCCTTGTGCAGCACGGACCTTCTCTTGGCTGTCTGGTGGTGAGCTCTGCCCTTAGCTCCTGCTGGGGCTAGGTGATGGATGACGTGGGTGTTCCTCCCATCCAGCTCTTCTGTTTGCTCTCCCTTCAAGCTACAGTATTCTCCCTTCGGGGTCCCTCCGGCTGGCCCAGCCCCAGGTGACCGACAGCGGCCTCTACACCTGCACGGCCACCAACACCGCAGGGAACACCTCGCTGAGCTACAGCCTGCACGTCCAAGGTCCGTGTCCTGATCCAAATGCTTCTCCTATGGGCTGTGGGTCTCACTGCACCACTTCCACCACCCTCCCAGCCCTTGGCTACTCCCACATCCCCAGGCAGGGTCTGAGAGTGGTCCCAGACCGAGGTCCCCTGTTCCCACAGCTCCCCCTCAGCTGCAGATTGGCGATGGGGAAAGGCACCTGACGGCTGTGGCCAACGACTCCCTGAGGATTCCCTGCCGTGCCGTGGGCAGCCCCACACCCCGGATCCAGTGGGTACCGCATGCAGGGTGGGGGCGTCCCTGGGGCTGTGCAATTCCCTGGGGTGGGCAGTGGCAGGAGAGACAAAGGACTTGCTCCTTCCCGACCCTTCCTCACAGGTGGCTGAAGGACGGGCACCCACTGGGCGAGCGGGACGGTGCGGTGCTGTCAGAGGATGGGGGGACTCTGCTGATTGCCCGCATGGGGCTTGGGCACCGGGGGCTCTACGTCTGCCAGGGGAGCAACTGGGCAGGGGTGGCCCAGGCAGAGGTGCGGGTTTTGGTGCAAGGTGAGCACAGCATCTGCAGTGAGACCACCCCACAAGGCTGCCCAAAGGGGTGGGTGCGCTTGGCCCTAGTTTGGGGGGGAGGGTATAGGCTCATGATTGATCTATCGGGGTCTTGCTGAGACCTGACAGCTGCTGCCATCACAGCAAATTATAGCACCCACTGATGGGTGCTGCCTGGTGGAGGGTCTATCCCAGCCCCATTTCCTTCTGGTCAGCATCACCTCCTGAGAACCCTCCTCACACTGGAATGAGCCTTCTGTCAAAAGAAACTTGCCCTGGGGAGTCCCTTAAACTGAGGTCACCATGGGATGGGTCCAGCTCCCACTTGATTCATTCCTTCCACCTTTATTCAAGCTTTTCTTACTACAACGGTCAGCATCACGTGCTGAGATGCTGAAGGTGCTGAGTGAGAAACCAGGCAGGGAGTGGATTTCCTTGTCTGGGAAGGATGGATGAGTATCTCATCGGGGCAGGGGGCAGATCTACCAGATGACCTGGGGAGCAGCAGAGGTACCACGAGGTGATGTGGTGCCTCCCAAAGCAGGGAGCAAGCCTGACCCCGTGGCTATGGCTCTCTCAGGAAACTCAGTGTCTGCTGAGTCCCCCGTGAGCTGTGCTGTGTCCCACGGCATGCAGTCACTGACTGTTGGTGCTGGGTTGCAGTGCCACCGAACATCGAACCCAGCGTGGTGGACCTGGCTGTCCTGGAGAATGAGACGGTGTCCCTGGAGTGCCTGGCCTCAGGGCTGCCTGCTCCTGGTGAGTTGGCCATCACCTCTGACTCATCCATTCCTCTCTGGGGTTTTCCCTGGGTCCCCCTGTTGAGAGGGGCAGCAGCATTGCTCCTCAGGGCTCGGCTCCCTACTTCCCTCTAGACATCACCTGGTACAAGGGCCATGAGCAGATCTTGGCTGGAGCAGGTCGGACACTATCCAGGGATGGGAAGCACTTGGAGATCCAACATGCCCAGCCCTCTGATGCTGGCAGATACCGCTGTGTGGCCTCCAGTGTGGCCGGTGTCACCGAGCTCTGGTACAGTCTTGAGGTGACTGGTGAGTCCACGATGAGAGGAGAAACCAGGACTGTGGGTTTGGAAGGAACGTCCAGATCTGTGGGGTTGGTTGGAGGGGGCACCCAGGGCTGTGGGGTTGGTTGGAGGGGGTGCCTAGGGCTGTGGGGCAGCTCTGCCATCCCCTTGCAACCCCACAGGGCTGTGGGGAACCAGCCCTGGGGAGGGGCACCAAAGTCAGTGGCTTGAGAAAGATCATGGGGTCATTAAGTTTGTAAGAGACCTCCAAGACCATCGAGTCCAACGCCACCATTCCCACTTGATGTTGTCATGGTGCCCTGTTTTCCAGTCCCTCTCACTGGCCTGGATGAGGAGGAGAACATCTCTGTCATCATCAACCAGCCAGTGACCCTGGAGTGCTCGGCCCCTGTGGTCCCACCTCAGAGGTCCCGCTGGCTGAAGGATGGGGACTTGCTCACCCCAAAGCCGGGACTGCAGCTGTCTGCAGAGGGCTCTGTGCTCCAGGTGATGTTTCAGGCTATTGCAGAGGATGGGAGGAGACATGGGGCTCTGAAGACCCCTCTCTGAAGAGTGGCTGCGGGGAGAGGGGGTGTCTCTCTGCTGCCTGTGGCTCGGCACCACTCTGAGCCCTCACGCTCATCCCACCCCTGTGGTTCTGCCAGCACAAAATGCTCCCTTTGCGGGGCTGTGCGGGTCTGGCTGCTGCAGAGCATCAGCGTGTCCACTTGCCCCGGCAGGTCGGGCGAGCCACGGTGCAGGATGCAGGCAGATACTCGTGCCAGGTGCCCGGTCACCCCGAGAGACACTACAACCTCCACGTGTGGGGTAAGGGCCACCATGAGTGGGCTGAGCAGCTTAGAAAACACTAAGCTCCAGATCCTAAAGCTCTGCAAAGCGATGGAGCTGGAGCTGGTGAGGAACCACCCCCGTCATGGGGGTCAGATGGGACAGAGCTGATGGCTGCCCCAGTCGTGTTCAGTGATGGTGCAGAAATCTTTCCAAAGCCTGGCAGGAGGGTGAAGGGGTTTCCAGCTGCTGTCAGGGCTTCTCTGTCCTTTCTTTGCTCTCAGTCACTCAGTGGTCACTGCAGGAATTGTCCCACTTCTCTCCCCCAGCCCAGGGTCGGGGGATGCCAGCAGCACTGGCTGCTTTCACTGGCTCCCTTCACAGAATCACAGAACATTAGGGATTGGAAGGGACCTCGAAAGATCATCTAGTCCAACTAGCCAGAGCAGGGTCACCTAGATCCAGTCGCACAGGAACATCCAGACATCCTTGCAGCTTCCCAGCACAGCCCCGTTGCTGTTGGCGGAGCCGGGGTCTGGCTTTGCTCAGCGATGCTCTAGGCCAGTTAGTGGAAGTCCTGCGGGCAGGTGGCCAGGGAGTGGAGACAATCCAGCCCTCTTGATCTGGGCTTGTTCCTGCGACCCCTTCCCGGGGAGACACATTTGCACGTCTGGTGTCCTGGCTCAGGAGGATTGTTTGGGTTCTGCTGTTTTTGTTTTTCAGGGGTTTCTGGGTGTTGGGGTTTTTCTTGTACAAGCTGATACCCCTCCTGGGAAGGAGTTGCCACTCTCCAGCCAGCTGTATGTATGAGCAACCCAGAACAGCATCCGATGATGGAAAGAGTTAGGTCACCTTCCCCAGGGCAGCGCTGCCTAATAAGGCTGTGTCTGGCCAACCTGAGCTGGCTGGTCGGCAGGGCTGCCGTGGGATACTTGCTCATCCTCTGCTGTAGGGGCCACGTGCAATTAAAATCATCACTTGCTTAATAGCTGGAGAGTGGAGGTTATTATTTCCACATGGAGCCGGTGCAGGAGAGACTTGCTGGAGAGCTGGTAGGATAAGGAGCAAAGGGCTGGAGCAGAGGAAGTTCCATCTAAACATGAGGAAATCTTTTTCACTGTGAGGGTGACAGAGCCCTGGAACAGGCTGCCCAGAGAGGGTGTGGAGTCTCCTGCTCTGGAGATGTTCAAACACCACCTGGATGTTGCTGTGTGACTTGATCTAGGGGATCTGCTCTGGCAGGGGGGATGGACTGGATGATCTCCAGAGGTCTCTTCCAACCCCTCACACTCTGTGATTCTGTGAGCTGTGGGATGGAGCCAGCAGGGTAGAGCTCCGGCAGGATGCTGCTCCTCCATCGCAGTGCCATCAGCTAGCTGCTCCTCTCCTCTTGCCCCTGCAGTGCCGCCATCCTTCTCCTCAGCAGAGCCAGTCACAGTGTCAGTGCAGGAGGGGCAGTCCGTGAGGCTGAGCTGCGAGTGCTCTGGGATCCCCCTCCCCACCCTGAGCTGGCAGAAGGACGGTAGGGTCCTGCTTCTCGGTCCCATCCCTCCCCACCAGCCAGATGTTGCTCTCCTAGGAGCAAGCAGTGCTTCATGTTGAGCAATATCCAGCATCTGGGTGGGAACTGGTCCTGCTGGGAAACTGAGCAGAAGCTGCTGCCCCTTCCTCGTGCAGGTGAGCCCCTCTTCGCCCAGGAGCTGGTATCAACAGGAGGGAGCACGCTGTACCTCGACAGGGTGCAGCCAGTGGATGGGGGGACGTATGTCTGTGAGTGCAGGAACCTCGCCGGCGGCAGCAGCAGGGAGCATCGCCTGGAGGTGCTCGGTGAGCCGGGGGGGCACAGAGGACCTGTAGGGGTGGCTGAAGGTGCCTTGATCAGTCTCAGTGCAAGGTTCAGCTGAACCCAAAGGCTCACAGCCATCATCTGTTGCCTGGGCTGGCTTGACCCCTCCAGCTTGCCTCTTGGCTTCAGTCTGGGTGCAGCTGGTTTTCACTGCAGAAGCCCAGCTGTGCTGGTAGCACCTGTTCATGTTCCACCCAGATTCATGTTCCATCCGATGCCATCCAGACCGATGACTTTCAAGGTCAGGCTGGGCAATCTGATCTCGTTCGAGATGGCCCTGCTTGTTGCAGGGGCATTGCACTGGATGACCTTTGGAGGTCCCTTCCAGCCCAGCACATTCTATGAGTCTATGATCTGTGTACCCACCTACACAGGGCCAAGGGAGCTGCTCGAGCATCATCTCTGTCCTCTGCCCACAGCACTGCCCAGGGTCCGGGGCGACAGCACAGCCCCAAGGAAAGTTTCTGTCGTCAAGGCTGGTGAGACGGTTCTGGATTGCGGGGCCGAGGGGATGCCCCCGACCCCGGTGATGTGGGTGAAGGATGGGCAGCCGGTGTCTGGCGGGAACGGGATCCTGCTCACGGAGCACGGGAGGCGGCTGCACATCACCGAGGCTGCGGTGGCCCACACAGGACACTACACTTGCCTGATGGCAACTGCAGTAGGGCAGGAGCAAAGGGAGTTTGATGTGGTGGTGCATGGTAAGGCTGTGGGATGGGGCTGGGTGCTGGTGTGTGGGTGCAGGCAGGGTCTGGAGGGCAGTGGTGTCCCACCGTGTGTTTGATGCAGCACCAGCACAGAGAGAAACCTGGTGTGGAGTAGAATCCCAGACTGGCTCAGGTTAGAAGGGGCCTCAGAGCTCATCTACCCCAGTCCCCTTTCTAGGGGCAGCAATGCCTCTCACCCAGACTTGGTTGCCCACAGCCTCACCCAACCTGGCCTTGAACACATCCAGAGACGGGGCAGCCACGGCCTCTCTGGGCAACTGATTCCAGAGTCTCAGCACCCTGGCACTGAAGAACTTCTTCCTCAGATCTAGTCTGAACCTCCTCTCCTTCGGTTTCAAACCATTTCCCCTCGTCCTGCCGCTGGATCCCCCTGGGAAAAGTCTCTCTGTAGGTTCCCTTCAGGTACTGGAAGGCAGCTCTAAGGTCCCTCCAGAGTCTTCTAGGCTGAACAACCCCAGCTGCCTCAGCCTGTCCTCATAGCAGAGGGGCTCCAGCCCTTGGATCATCTCTGTGGCCTCCTCTGGACTCGCTCCAACAGTTCCAGACACCAGAATGGACACAGAATTTGTGTAGACCTTGGACAAACCGGCACATGGAAGGTGTGGGGTCAGAAGGGTCCCACGCCAGGTCTGACTACAGAACTGCCTCCTCAGGCAGGAGGATTTCCCAGGGTCATCAGAGCAGGCAATCTCATGCTTCATAAGAAGTCCTCTATTTCCCAAGGACCTGAGGAGACCTCATGGGCTGAGGTATCAAGCACATGAGCTGGAAAAAGCTTAGGGTGGCTCAGAGCCTGTGATCAGCTTGATGTCCTCCTGTGAGTTGGGGATGCAGGTAGCAGCTTGTTCTTGCTGTAAGTCATCTGCCCCATAGCTGCCCCCAAAGCTGACACCTTGAAATGCTGCTCATGGTCCTTCTGGGCTGATGCTCTCTAGCTGCATGAGCAGGAGGGTTCCTCACTTTCCCTCGCTCCTCTGCTGTCTTGGTGGCTGCTTCCCAAACGGATGTTCATCCTTTTCTGTCCCCAGTTCCTCCTGAGTTCGTTCCAGGATCAGGATTGACAACAAACCTCAGCGTGTCTCTGCATGGAGCCCTGACGCTGAGCTGTGAGGCCACTGGTGTTCCCCCACCCACTGTCACCTGGTTCTGGGACGGTTCTCCGGTCACCCTCAGCGAGCACACACGCCTGCTTCCAGGTGAGGGCTGAGCTGTGTGTGCTGTGAGATGGGAGCTCTGGGAACACCCCAGCGCTGATGGTGGTGATGCAGTGGAGCTCTAGCCCTGCAGGAACTGCTGGAATGGACTGGTGTCTGGACCAGGGCCCTGAGACACCCCGTCCCCTCCTCTCTGCTTCCAGGGGGCAGGGTGCTGAGCATCACCCATGTGCAAGCCCAGGATGGTGGCCACTACTCCTGCCTGGCCAGCAACATAGCTGGTGAGGCCCGGAGGCATTTCTACGTGGAGGTCCTAGGTAAGGAGGGGTCATCAATCTGTAGGGATCCTGGTGGAGTGGAACCTCACTCTTGCAGGGTCAGTCATGAGTTCAGACTGGGTTTGGTGGGAGCTGCAGGGCCAGAGTCCTTTGTGCCTTAGCAAGTCATCTTGGAGACTCGGTGAGCCTGGCCAACTGCTGAGGCTCCTGACGGGTTGTGCTCCTAGTTCCTCCCCATATCGAGGACGCAGATGAAGAGGAGACCATCGGAGTGCCTGAGGGTCACCCTGTCACCTGGTCCTGCCTGGCTGCGGGTAAGCACCTCGTGGGGAGTGGAGGTGGCACGAGCAGGTGGGAAATGGGGCTCATGGACCCGAGTCCCCTTTGGGGTGTGGAGCAAAGGGACGGCGCCAGCTGATGACGTGGAAATGGCCAAAGAGCTTTGTTGGGCCAGTTCCTGGCTCAATGGCTGGGCTGTCCAGGAAGCGCTGGCCCCACACAGGGAGCTTGTTCCACTACGTAAGCTCTGATCCTTCCCAAACGGAGCTAAAATTCCTCTAATCTGGTTTCTCCTTCAGCGATGGGAGTAATCAATCACCTCCTACTCAGAACACTCTTCTTTCGTCTCGCTGGCTCGTCCCGCAGCCTGTAACAGCCTGATCCAGATCATGATAACTCCGCACTGGGCTGACGTTCCTGCTTCCCAGAAAGGCTCTGGTGCAGTGACCCGGGTCAGGCTGTGCTCACGCACGGAGAAGCTCTTGATGAAGTCCAGACGTTCTTTTCCACAGGCAACCCCCAACCCAAGATCACCTGGATGAAAGACGGCCACCCTTTGCCCAGTGGGGACACCTTCTCCATCTCTCCTGATGGCTCCATGCTCCACATGCCCCGAGCCACCCTGTCTGATGCTGGCCGCTACTCCTGCACGGCCTCCAGCTCCGCGGGAAATCGGACCAAGCACTACCTGCTTGATGTTTTGGGTATGAGAGGCCTTCGGGTGGACGTAGATTCTCAGGTGTGAGCAGGGGGTGTGGATTTAGAGGGCTTTGGAATAGTCTGCTCCAGGTAGGTGGCAAAGGTCCCTTAGTCCTACGGGCAGCACCATGGTGTGAGGTCCTGGACTTGCCCCGAAGCCCTGGTAAAATCTCTTGGAGGAACATAAAGGGTTGATCTGATTCATTTGATGGTTGAACTCGATGATCCCAAGGGTCTTTTCCATCCTGAATGATTCTATGATCTAGGCTGATGGGAAAGGTCAGCGTGACTTCTGAAAACAGGGTTTAGTGGCCGTGGTGGGGTTGGGTTGATGGTTGGACTTGATAATCTTGGAGATCTCTTCCAACCTTAATGATTCTGTGGTTCTATCCCCACTGTGTTTTTGGAGGACAGCAAGACAGGGTGGAGTCTGAAGCTGTCAAGTCCAACTTCCTGAGCTCAGATCACACTCTGCGGTGGGAGGATGAAGCTGAGGTGGGTGCTGATGCTGACCTGCTGTGCAAACACATCTCTGCAGCCAGTCCTGCCTTTGGAGATGTCCACGACGCCGCCGCAGAAGAAGTGACAGTGATCATCAACAACCCCATCTCTCTGCTCTGTGAGACTCTGGCCTACCCTTCTCCTAACATCACCTGGCTCAAGGACGAGGTTCCCCTCAAAACATCTGGAAACATCCACCTGCTCCCTGGTACTGTGGTGGTGGTGGTGGCCCCTTGTGCATGTCCAGGTGGGGTGGGAGAGGGACCCTTTTTAGGCCTGACTGTGAGCAGGGAGGTGGTGAGAAGTCGTTGTCCTGCAGGACCCGAGGGGCTGAGGCCATCAGGTGTGGCTCTCCCATGTGCTGTGTTGTCTGAGAACAGCCAGAGCCACCTGGGCAACCACAGTGAGGCACTGCTGGTTTCCACAAGGCTGCACACTGGGCTCTAGAAGAGCGTCAGACCCTCTCAAGCCAGGGGTTAATGGTGGCTGTGAGCGGTGACCTTCTCAGAGACCCCCTTTGCCCAGGTGGCCATGGGTTGCAGATTCTGAACGCTCAGGAAGAGGACACGGGCACCTACAGCTGCGTTGTGGCCAGCGAGGCTGGGGAGTCTGTGAAGAATTACGCTGTGAAAGTCCTGGGTGAGGGAACTCGGTGTGTCCTTCCTAATTCCTGCAGGGAATCCTGCAGGCCAGTGCCCCTTCCCTCCCCATGGCTCCATCCCATGCGGCTGGTGCCCACTCACATAGGGGCAAGTGGCCCCAAAAGCCTCTGCTGTGCCCTGGGGAGGGCGAAGGAGCCCGTGAGACGGGGTTAGCAGCACCCTGTTGCTACTCAGGGCAAAGTAAGGGTGCTGGGTGCCGTCCTCTCACCCCAGATGTGTCACCTCTCCCCACCAGTTCCCCCCTGGATCGCCAGAGATGACTCTTCTTCAGGGGAACTGGGTGTGAAGGAGGTGAAAGCCAAGGTCAACAGCACCGTGACACTGGAGTGTGAGACCTGGGCTGTGCCTGAGCCCAGCATCCGCTGGTACAAGGACAGGCAGGTGAGCTCTCAGCTGTGGCCAAGGAGCTACTGGTGTTGGGGACCCTCCCAGTGGATGAAGGAGAAAGAGACCTTTTATACGGGTGGCCAGGCTCTACCCCTCTCCTGGGTGTGTAATCTGCCCCCCATGTTTCTCCCCTGCCGTGGGGCTGGGGTCCCTGTGCAGCTCCTGGAAAGCACTGGCCACCTCCAGATCCTCAGCGAGGGGCAGGTCCTTCAGATCAGTCCAGCCAGTGTCTCTGACTCGGGGCACTACACCTGTGTGTCCACCAATGCTGTGGGTGAAGATGACAGGAACTTCATTGTGCATGTCCAAGGTGAGCCCTGGGCAACCAGACAGTGCCTGGGTGAGTGGGGGGGTCTCAGCAAAAGGAGGGGTCCTTGGTGAGGTCTCTTGTGGGAGCAGAGCAGGGTGAGCAGGAAGAAGGTCTGTACTGCTGGAAAGCAGCATCTCCTAGTCCCTAATCAGGCCTTGGCAGATGTTGCACCTAGGAACAGGAGTCTCGGTTCCTCACAGCTGACCACCCTGTCCCTGCAGTTCCACCCCTCTTCCAGCAGCAGAAGAGCTCCAGCGAAGCCCTTGAGATCTTCTACCGGGAGGAGGACGGGGATGGGGAGGTGACAGAGCACCGCCAGGCTGTCCTCAACCAGCCCACCGCTCTCTACTGTGACACCAATGCCATCCCACCCCCCCAGCTCACCTGGTACAAGGATGGGGAGCCCCTCTCCCCCGGTCCTGGGGTGTTGATGCTGCTAGGTAATGGGCATGGACCCCACTGTGGGGTTTGGGGGGTCTTCCCTCGGCATCTTGTGGGTTGAGAGCATCCATGGAGAAGGTTGGGCAGAGCATCCATGGAACCCCCAGGGTCACTGGGGCTTCACTGGGGCCCATGCACAGCAAAGTTGGAGGGAACCCTCCCCACCCCGTGCCCAAGCCCTGCTGTATGCCGCAGGGGGCCGGGTGCTGCAGCTGCTCGCGGTGCGGGAGGAGGATGCGGGCAGGTACACCTGCGAGGCGGCCAACGCGGTGGGACAGGACCGCCTGCACTATGACCTGGAGGTGCTGAGTGAGTATGGGGCAGGGGCAGCGAGGGGAGGGAGATGCAGGATGGCCCCATAACCAAGCGCTTCCAGCTGCCCCAGCCATCGCTGGTGCCATGGAGGACCTGGCTGAGGAGGTGGTAGCCGCCGTCAACAGCACCATCCGCTTTGAGTGCGAAGCCACCGGGCACCCAGCGCCTGCAGTCTCCTGGCTCTGGAAAAATGTGCCTGTTGCGGAGAGCTCACGGCACCAGCTCCTGGAGGGTGGCTCCATCCTGCAGGTCAGTGTCACCCTAGGCAGGGGGGATGTGCTTGAGACACCAGGTAGGGGGACAGAGCGTTCTTCCCTCCACAAGGAGGAGGCTGCCCTGGTGCTTGTGGAACCCCCAGCAGCTCCCCAGCTCAGACCAGCTCTCAGTAGGGCTCTGCTCCCCCTTTGCAGGTGGCCATGGTGGAGGCGGATGACAGCGGCAGCTACACATGTGTGGCCGAGAACCCTGCTGGTTCAGCCCAGAAGCACTTTGCTCTCTCTGTGCAGGGTGAGGCATCCCCAGCAGCCATTCCCCAGGTCACCGGTTCACCCTTTTCCTCCTCTTCTGGCAGCTGGGGTCGCTCCTGGCTCCTGAGCCCCCATGGCAGCTCCCATCTCCTCGTGTCTGTCGCTCCCCTCACATGAAGGGGTTGAGGTGCCAGCATACCCCGAGCAGCGGGAGATGCTCAGGGTTGTGCTTCCTTCCTGCTTGACCCTTCGGCGCTGCTGTTCGGGCTGCGCTGGAGCAGAAGCTCCTTGGATTGTGGGTCCGCGCTCCGAAAGCATCGACAGCACCATCAACAGCAGCATCTCGCTGGTGTGCGACGTCCGATCCCACCCTGTGGCAGACATCTCCTGGTACAAGGACGGCCAGGTCCTGCAGCTCGGTGAGGAGGTCACTGTCACCTCAGGTACATCGGGATGAGTGAGGATGGCTGCGTGTTCCTCAGGGCTTGGCACAGCTGCCAGTCCTCAACGGTGGGCTCCAACTCCCCCACTCCACCCTGCTGGGATGCTGCCGGTGGGATTTGGGTCGAGGGCTTTGGCTGCGCCAAGTGCTGACCAGTTGGAGAGGACCCAGGGCTGCGCCCTGCACACTCTGTGCTGCTGCTCCCCAGGAGCGAGGTGTCAGACCCCAGAGACTCTTCGATCATTAGACACCTCCTGCATGGAGCTGGCTGGTTACTGAGGGGGTGGTTCAGCTTGTGGCAGCACTGATCCTGCTCCAGGCCACCGTGACCCCCTGCTCTCTGCTTCCTGCAGGCTCACGGGTGCTGCAGCTTGCTCAGGTGCAGTTGTCCAGCTCGGGCACCTACACGTGTGTGGCCCTGAACGCAGCTGGCCGGGACGAGAAGCACTTCATCCTCACTGTCCGCGGTGAGCACTGAGCGCTCAGCCAGGAGCTCTGCCCCCAGCACAGCCCAGGGTGCTGATGGCAGGCACCAGTCTGTTCTTGCTCATGCCCCACATCCCCGCTTGTCCTCCTCAGAGCCCCCGAGCATCCAGGACCTGCAGCAGGAGGTGCTTGATGCAGACGTGGGGATCCCCCTTGTCCTGACCTGCCAAGTCACAGGGGTGCCTGCACCTACCATCTCCTGGCTGAAGGACGGGAGCCCTCTGGGTATGTGCTGGGGTGCCACCCCGAGCCCTGCTGCTGTCCTGCCTGGAGTGCTTCTGCCTCAGTTTCCCCTTGTCTGACCCTGCTGCAAGAGACCCAGAGGGCCTCGCAGGGGCAGGAAGGGGCTACCGTTTTCCCCGTGTGTTTGTAAGGCTCAAAGCAGTGGAGGGTGGGCAGCAGAGGTGATGGAGAGGCTTAGGGGAGAGCTCTCTGGTGCCAGCTTTTGAGGTAGCTGCTGTCACAGGGGTTTGCCCCAGAGCAGTGGCTCTTTTCTCCTACAGAGCTCCAGCAGTGCACAGTGTGGGCCCCCTCCAGTTCTGCAGAGCCCTGACCTCTGCTTTAGCCGCATCCCAGACTAGTCCTGGGGGTGACGGTGTGCCTGGGGGTGCTCGGCAGAGGGGCACTGCTGCAGCCCCCTTCACCCTGTTTCCTCACAGAGAGCAGCCCAGAGTGGGGTCTGGTGTCTGGGGGGGCCCAGCTCCAGCTCAGCCCCCTGCAGCCCCTCCACCAGGGCCGATACACCTGCCTGGCACGCGGTCCGGGCACTGAAACCCGCCAGGACTTCCTGGTGCTGGTGAGAGGTAGGGGGCTTCCAGGGGCTTCCAGCCCTGCCCTTCTGTGATTCCCCATGGCAGGGGCTTCCCCGTGAGCGCCCCTCAGAGGGGAGCCTTCCTCACCCTCTCCTTCCTCAGCCTGCCTCTCTTCTCGGCACAGTGGCACCCCGGATCGCCGGCGCGGGGGTCCCCAGCGAGCACAGTGTACTGGAGGGCAGAGGGGTGAGGCTGGAGTGCCAGGCGGAGGGGCAGCCCACCCCCTACATCTCCTGGTTGAAGGATGGGCAGCCCCTGGGGCTGCAGCCCCCCTCACACACCCGGTGAGTCTGGGCTGTTGTGGGACCACCCTGTGTGCCTCAGTTTCCCCACGTGCAAAAGTGTGGTGCAAAGGCTGAGCTCTGCTGCTTCTCCCCCCCAATTGCTGTTGGGACTGGGACAGGCTGGTTCCAGCTGTCTCAGAGAATCCCAGATTGGCTCAGGTTAGAAGGAACCTCAGAGCTCATGTGCTCCAACCCCCTGTCAGGGGCAGCAGCCTCTCACCCAGACTTGGTTGCCCAAGACCTCATCCAGCCTGGCCTTGAACACCTCCGGGGAGGGGGCAGCCACAGCCTCTCTGGGCAATCGATTCCAGTGTCTCTCCACCCTGGCACTGAAGAACTTCTTCCTCAGATCTAGTCTAAACCTCCTCTCTTTCAGTTTCAAACCATCTCCCCTTGTCCTGTCACTGGATCCCCTTGGGGAAACTCCCTCTGCAGCCTTCCTGGAGGTTCCCTTCAGGTACTGGAAGGCAGCTCTAAGGACCCCCCAGAGTCTTCTCTTCCCAGGGCACCTTGTAGCTGTTTTGCCCTACCTGGAGGGAACCCTCACGAACCTTTGCTGAGGAAACGTCATTCAGGGTTGTGCCCTGGCTGATGCTGCAGCCTGGCACATTCACTGCCACCCTGGCAGGTACCAGTGGCTGCATCTGTGTCCTGGAGGGCTGGACACAGGGGTCACCGTGCTATCCCCCTATGCAGGATGGCTCCAGATGGCAGCTCCCTGCTCCTCGAAGGTCTCCAGACCAGCGACTCAGGGACGTACACCTGCCTGGCGCGGAACAGCGCGGGCGAGGACGCGCGGCTGCACGCGCTGACAGTGCTGGGTGAGCAGGACGGGACCCGTGGGGCAGCGCTGAGGCCACCTGCCCCTGATGGCCCAGTCAGCCCTGCTGTCCCCTCACCCAGTGCCCCCTGCTATTGAGAGAGATGCTGATGGCTTGGAAGTGGTCCATGGCCTCTCGCCCGGGGTGGTGACCCTGGAGTGCCGGGCACGGGGGTCTCCTCCGCTGCGTGTGAGCTGGCTGAAGGAGGGGCTGCCCCTGCGCCTGTCCCCCCGCATCACCCTGGTCTCAGCTGGGCACGTCCTTCGGTAAGGTGTGACCCCAGAGCGATGCTCAGACACAGGTTTGGGGCTGGGACCCAGGTCTCGTGGTGGGATGGTCACGGCTGCACCCTGAGGTGTCAGCATTGGAGACCCTGGGGGGCAGGAGGGAACCTGGAGCTGATGTCTCCTCCCCACGCCCCATTCCATGGGGTAGGATCTCCCAGACGCAGGTCTCTGACACCGGGCTCTACAGCTGCATCGTCTCCAGCCAGGCAGGGGTGGCCAATCGCAGCTTCATCCTGCAGATACAGGGTAGGGGGCAGCAGGGGTTTGGGGGCATCAGAGTGGGCGACTCTTGGGCACCAACCACATGCTGTGGTTTCCAGTCCTGTTTCCAAGTGAGGTCCTGAGCCAGTCTTTGGCTGCTGGGGTGGGCTGGGAGAGGATGGAGCAAGGCAGGACCAGCCTGCAGGCAGTTCCAGAGTACCCTGCAGGGAGACTGAGCCACCTCTGGGTACTCACAGGACACCAGAGAACGGCTGAACCTGTCCCCAGAGCCTGGGGAATCTGGTTTTGCTCTCTCACCACCCCTAAGGGCTCCCTCCTCCCTTCCTTCCTCCCTTCCCAGTGCCGCCTGTCCTGGAAAGCCCTGAGAGCAGAGAGGAGCAGATGGTGGCCCAGGGCTCTGATGTCTCCTTCAGCTGTGAAGCTACTGGGTCCCCAGCACCAGTGGTGACCTGGCTGAAGGATGGAGAACCCCTGGCGCGGCAAAGCAACCAGATGCCCAGCAACCCGCAGCTGAGCCTGGTGGCCGTGGGGCCAGCTGATGCGGGGTTGTACTCCTGCCTGGTGGCCAACGAGGTGGGGGAGGCCAGTAAAACCTTCCACCTGCTGGTGATGGGTGCGTGTTGTTCCCTGGGGATTTGGGAAAGAGCTTGGTCCATCTCTGGAGAGTAAGCAGAGGGTGAGCTCCCCCACCCCACCCCACCGTGCCCTCTGCAGAGCCACCCCGTGTCGAGGCTGCGTCCCACCCCACTGAGATGTCTGTTGCTGCGGGCACCCCACTGGAGCTGACCTGTGTGGTCAGGGGTGTCCCTCTGCCTGCTGTCACCTGGGAGAAGGACGGGCGGCTGCTGGCAGGGCCCTGGCTCACGGTGGGCAATGAGAGCACCCTGCACATCGAGAGCACTAAGGTAGGCGGCTCCTCTTTCTGCTCCCCACCTGCCTTCTCTTTTCACGCCTCAGTTTCCCCTGTGCCTGGCTCTGTGCAGGTGACAGATGCTGGTCTGTACAACTGCCTGGCCAGTAACCCTGCTGGGGAGGACAGCAGGAGCTTCCATGTCAGCATCCAAGGTAGAGTGGCCCCAGTGCTGGTAGGGGGGATGAGGGTGCTGTGGGATGGTCAGAGCTCTGGGGGACCAGAGAACCCCTCACATCCATGGGTGAGTGGATGGGGTGAGTGGTGGTGGCTTCAGAAAGGGATCTGGAGCACAGAGGATGGTAGGGAACAGGGTTTGGTGGACAGGGTGGGACCGCATTGACAGTTGGACTGGTCTTGTAGGTCTGTTCCAACCTGAATGATCCTGTGATTCCTGCAGAGTTGGGTTCCGTGTGTGACTTATGGGGACAGATGTGGGACTGCCCAACCCATGAGTCACCTCCTGACCCACCTGTTGTGTCCCGCAGCACCTCTCGGTATGGCAAGCGTTGGAGACACCCCCAGCATCACCACTGTGGTTGGGGGGCAGCTCATCTTGGAGTGCCCTGAGGGTGCTGTGCCACACACCCGCCTTGAGTGGCACTGGGAGGGCTCCCCGCTGAGGGTAGGTGCGGTGGGAGCTGGGATGGGGCAGGGGCTGGTGTCGTCTCTTAAAGCTCACGGTGGGGGTGCTGTGGGGACAGCTGCTGACAAGGGGTTTCGGGGCATTAGGACGATGACCACAGGCAGGTCCTGGCTCAGGGACGTTTCCTGCGCATCCGGGCTGTGGGGGCAGCAGATGGTGGGGAGTACAGCTGCAGGGCCACCAGTGCCCTGGGGGACTCCAGCCTGCGAGTCCGGGTGCAGGTTCTCGGTGAGTGTCAGCCTGCCGTGGGGCGTTGCTGGGGGTGAGCCCCAGCTCCTTCCCTGCTTGTGCAGGATTATGGTGTGTGCTGAGGTTGAGACCATGGCAGTGGGGTTGGGTGGTGCCCAGCCTCCAGTGCTGGTCTGGACTGATGCTGTTCAATCCCTGAGCCCTGTCTCCATCTTTCTGTGGTGCTGACTGGGTGCTGCCGCAGTGGCCCCTGAGATCCAGCCTGGCCCTGAGGAGATGAGGGCACTGCTGAACAGCTCCGTGGTGCTGCCGTGCCAGGCAGAGGGGTGGCCGGTGCCCAGGGTGATGTGGAGGAAGGATGGGCAGCTCCTACCCCTTCACGGGAACAACAGGTATGAGGCTCTGCAGGTTGGTGGCACCAAGATAGTTCAGAAACAGTGTGGCCAGCAGGACTAGAGAGGGGAACATTCTCCTGTATTTGGCTTTAGTGGAACCTCATCTCAAGCACTGGAGTCAGGTTTGGGCACCTCAACACCAGAAGGACGTTGAGGTGCTGGAGCAGGTTCAAAGGACAGTGAGGCTGGGGAAGAGCCTGGAGGACAGGTCTGACAGGGAATGGCTGAGGGACCTGAGGTGGGTCAGTGTGGAGAAAAGGAGGGTGAGGGGAGACCTCATTGCTCTTTACAGCTACCTGAAGAGAGGGTGTAGAGAGGTTAGGGTCAGTCTCTTTCCCCAAGACACTGGAGATAGGACAAGAGGAAATGGCCTCAAGTTGTCCCAGGGGAGGGTTAGGTTGGACATCAGGGAAAATCCCTTCCCTGACAGAGTGGTCAGGCTGCCCGAGGAGTGGGGGTGTTGCTGTCCCTGGAGGGTTTCAGAAAATGAGTAGCTGTGGCCCTAGGGGACCAAGTTTAGTGGTCAGGGTGGGGTTGGGGTGATGGTTGAGCTGGATGGTGTCGGAGGTCTCTTCCAACCTGAATGGTTCTGTGATTCTAAGCTCTGGGTCTTGGTTCAGGCCACCCTCCACATCAGCATGTGCTTTGGCATCCCTGGAGCAGAGACAGCCCTGTCCCTGAGGAGCTCTTGGGAATCCTAGAATGGCCCAAGATGGAAGGGACCTCCAAAGACCACCTAGTCCAACCGCCCTGCAATGGGCAGGGACAGCCTTGACCAGATGAGGTTGCCCAAAGCCTTGACCAGATGAGGTAGCCCAAAGCCTTGATCAGCCTCACCTTAAGAGGGACTTGTCCAGGCCTCTGTGAACAGTCCCTCTCCAGCCTTCTTGTAGCCTCCTTTATGGACCGGAAGGTGGCTACCAGATGCCCCCAAAGCCTTCTCTTCTCCAGGCTGAACAGCCGTGAAGATCTCGTGAAGAGCTGTGCCCTGTCTCCACAGCAGCTCAGTGGTCCTGTCACTCCCTCCCCAGGATGCAGCTCCTGCCAGGCGGTTCCCTGCGGATCAATCCTGTCCAGGTCCAGGATGTGGGTTATTACCTCTGCATGGCGTCCAGCCCCGTGGGCTCTGACCGGTGGAGCCTGGACCTCCATGTCCTGGGTAAGCAGAAGAGAAAGAGGCGCCCTCGTCCACCTGGGATCACCTGCTGCAACCCACCACTGCTGGGCTGCTCCCATCAGTGCAGCGATGTGCTGCTGTCCTCTGCTTCTCACTGCTGTGTCCTCCTGCAGCACCTCCCGCCATCACCCCGGGGCCCTCCAGCCTTACCCTGCTGGCCCAGCAGCCGGCCACGCTGGGCTGCGATGCCTGGGGATCCCCCAAGCCCCACATCAGGTGGGAGAAAGATGGTCACCCCCTGAACCCCCACCTCCCACCTGGCACCTACAGGTACCTGCAGCACCAGCCACCTCACCCACCAAAGGGTCTCACTATAGGGTGAGGTTTGACCCTTCTAACTGCTCACCATGAGGTAGGGGCTGACCCCGGTGTGTCTCTGCCCTCAGCCTGCAGCCCTCAGGGTCACTGCTCATCACCAGCCCCAGTCCCAGGGATGAGGGGCGGTTCGAGTGTATTGCCACCAACGCAGCGGGAGAGGCACGCCGGGTCCTCCTCGTGTCCATCCATGGTGAGCTGCTGGGAGTCTTGTGGAGAGTGGCTTCTCCGGGGTCTGTCTTTCCCTTTGGGTGGGATGCGAGAGCTGGTTGGGTCGCCTCGTGAGCACTGGGCACGGGTTGGACAAGAGAGAAAACAGAACTACCTGTGCCCGTGTGGGGGGGGGATGGAACCTTCTCCTGCACCCCCTCCTGCATCCCCTTCTGCATCCCTCACAACCCTACTCACCTCTCTCCCTCCCTCATCCCTCCAGTGCCCCCCACCATTGCCGATGACCTTACGGATGTGGTTGTCCCCCGCCTGTCCCCTGCTGTCCTCACCTGCTACGCCTCTGGGGACCCCCCACCCACAGTGTCCTGGAGCAAGGATGGGGCTCAGCTGAGCAGCCGAGGAGGGGGCTACCGTGTCCTGCCCACAGGTAGGGGCACAGGGCAGTCCCAGTGTGGGGCATGGGGTCCTGCCAGCCCTGCTGCTGCCCCCTCTCTGCCCACTGTCTTCCCAGGGGCCCTGGAGATCCAGCAGGCACTGCCCGCTCACGCTGGCCACTACACCTGCACAGCCAGGAGCCCCGCTGGCACGGCCCGAAAGCACCTGCGGCTTGTCGTGCACGGTACGTGCGGCTCCCTGGGGTCCCACTGCCTGGGGTGCTGCTCCCTCTGCCTCGGGCCCCTTGGGGGAGCCCCAGTGGGCAGCACTTCCCTGTCGCTTGCAGAGCCCCCGACCCTGAAGCCGTTGCCCCGCATGGTGAAGGTGATGGTCAATGCCAGCATGATGCTGTCCTGCGAGGCCACTGGGGTGCCCCGGCCAGAGCTCTCCTGGCAGAAGGATGGTGTTGGCATTGCTGGAGGTGAGCGGGAGCTGGCAGAAGGCTGGCAGAGCCTGTGATGGGGAGAGATTTGGGTGCTCAGGGATGTAGGTGGCTCAGGAGGCTGCTGAGTGACACTGTGCATGGATCATGGCCTTGGAAAAGACCTTCAAGATCATCACATTCAACTCTCTGCCCTACAGCCTCCAACCACTAACCCATCTCCTGAAACACCCTGTCTGCCCATTTGTTGAACCCCTCCAGGGACGGTGCCTCCATCCCCTCCCAGGGCAGCCTGTTCCAGGGCCTCCCCACTCTTTCTGGGAAGAAGTTTTTCCTAAGATCCAACCTGACCCTCCCCTGGCACAACCTGACCCCATTTCCTCTGGTCCTATCTGGTCCTCAGCTGTCATCCAGAGTGGCTGCTGGAACGATTCCCTGGGGACTATCAACAATGGGGCACTTCTGCAGGGGAAGCTGTCCCTGTGCCCCATCCCTCCATCCATCTGCCCATCCATCCCTCCATCCATTTATCCACCCAAGCATGACCCAGCATGGTTGTGCTGCCCCCTCCTGCCCTTCATCCCTGCCCATCCCCGCAGGCCCCCGGCTGAAGCTGCTCCCCAACGGGCAGCTGCACCTTCTCCAAGCCTCCCCGAGGGATGCAGGCACCTACCTGTGTGTGGCTCGTAACCCCTCGGGCACCGCTGCGGGCAGGACCCGGCTGATTGTGCAGGGTAAGGCAGTGGCCAGAGCCCCAGGCCTCCCCTTCTCCTTTGTCCAGCTCCCTCTTGGTGACCTCCAATGCCAAGGAGTGAGCACGTCCCTGCCCTCCCATCCCATCCAGTGCCCCCAGTTATCACCACCAGACCTGCAGAGCTGGCAGTGCTGGAGGGGCTGGAGGTGTTGCTGCCCTGTGCTGCCCATGGAGTCCCTGAGCCCCGCGTGTCCTGGAGCCGCGAGGGAGCCCCGGTGTGGGGTGGTGGTGCGAAGGCCACTGTCCTGCCCAACGGGGGGCTTCTGCTCCGGGACGTCCAGGTGAGCATCATCCATCCCCTCCTGCAGCTGGGCCAGCTGTAAGGCCAGAGATGAGAAACAAGTGGCTTTCACTGTGGGGTGGCTAACGTGGGCTGGAAAATGTGTCTTCTGTGGGCAAGCCATGGCTTTTTGAGTGGGCAACAGCCAGTGAGCCAGGGCTGCAGCCGGACCCCAGACCCGAGCTGACCCTCCTCTTATCCTCTCCTCTCCCTGTGCAGGAAGGGGACGCCGGGAGCTATTCCTGCACCGCGGTGAACTCGGCCGGCAGGGCTGTCCACCAGCTCTCCCTCTCCGTCCTCACCCTGCCCACCTTCACCCACCGGCCCGAGGACATCGTCCTGAGCCGGGGCGAGCGGCTGGAGCTGGAGTGCGCTGCTGCGGGCAGCCCTCAGCCCCGCATCTCCTGGATGGCCAACGGGCGGCGCCTCACGGGTGTGTGGGCAGGGGATGCTGAGCTCGTCGGGTGTGATCCTTGTGCCACCCCAGGCTTTGCTCTCACTTTTGGGGTCCCTGGAGTGCTGGTGTCTCTGGCTGGGGGGGTGGTGACGGCCTGGGCCCCAAACACACGTTGCCCCTCACAGATGGGGTGTTGGAGCAGAGCGGCCGGAGCACCCTGTGGCGGGAGGCAGCTGCCCGCTCCGACAGCGGGACCTACGAGTGCCTCGCCGAGAACAGCGCTGGGGCCATCAGGGCCAGCGCCTCTGTCTCTGTCAGAGGTAGGTGCCGTCAGGGGAGCTGGGGTGCCCAGCCAGCCCCCTGCTTCTGTCACCCCTTTTCTGTCCCCAGAGGCACCCATCATACAGGGGGACCCCAGCACCTACCAGGTGGAGCACCCTGGGGGTGATGCCGTCCTTGACTGCAATGCCCGGGGCCACCCTGTGCCACTCATCCGCTGGAGCAAGGATGGGGTGCCAGTGGTAGCCAGTGGCCGCCTGCGCCAGCTGCGGAATGGCTCCCTGGCCATCCGGGCCGTGGGGGTGAGTAGGGGGTGGGGGTGCCAGAGCAGTTTGGGGACCCTTCCTGGCAAAGCCAAGAGCTGTGCTAACGCTGTCGGTACCACTAGGGCACTGACTCGGGGCATTACCAGTGTGTGGCAGAGAACGACGCGGGCACAGCAGCCAAGGTTGTCACCCTGGCCCTGCAGAGTGAGTGCTGCCCCGTCTGTACCCTCTTCTTGAGGCACCAGGACTTGTGTCAGCCCTCAGCCCCCACAGATCACCTCTGGGCAATGTCCCTGGTGCTGCTGGGCGCTGCCAACACTGCTCTCCTTGCCCAGGTGCCCCCGCAGTGACGGTGACTCCACGAGCAGTGTCGGTACGTGCTGGGCAGCGGGTGCTGCTGCACTGTGCCGTGTCGGGGGAGCCCACCCCATCCGTGGAGTGGCAGAGGGATGGGCAGCCGCTGCCAGAGGGTCCCCGTGCCCACATCCTGCCCAATGCCACACTGCTCCTGCCTGCTGCCAGCCACCACGATGCCGGCAGCTACTCCTGCCTGGCTCACAACACCCTGGGCTCTGCCATCGCTCACGTCTCCGTGGATGTCCCAGGTGGGTGTCTGTAGCAGGGCTTGTGGGGCTTCTGAGTGGCTCTGGGCACTGGGGCTGGCTGCAGTGCCACCTCACCTTCTGTGCAGTGGTTAGAAAGGAGTTGTGCCCTGGTTTGCCCTAAGCCCCTGCATCCATACCCTGCTTTGCTCTGACCCTCTGGGTCTGCACCCTGGTTCACCCTCTCCTGTCCTGCTGCTGCTCAGCTGCAGTCCTGACCCCAGACGAACCCAAGCAGCCGCTGCTTCGTGCCAACCCATGCCCTGCTCCCCTCTGCTCTTCCTGCAGTTGCTGTCCATAATTAAATCCCCATTTCCCAGGGGCTCTGCTACAGCCCAGGCACATCCTCTTGTGGGGGCAGAGGGCCAGGCAGGCTGGCAGCTCTCAGGAAGTGCCAGTGCTCTGGGTGGCAGCTGGATCCATGTGCCAGGCATGCTGGGGGAGAAGCAGATAGATCCTGGGACTGTGGGCAAGATTGGGGGTGATAAAGAGCTGGGTTTGGGGGGGTGTTGGTGTGCGTCAGGCACCAGACATGTGGCCAGGCTCACAGCATTCCCTGTGGACCTGGCACCCTGCTGCTTGCCCCCAGGGCAGGTCTCTGGGGTGCTGTTGGGGCGCTGCCCACCTCACTCCGGCTGCCTTCATCTCCAGAAGATCAGATTTTTGTTGGTGCTCAAATTATTGAGAGGGATTATAAGGAGCTGCTCCACTTTCCCATTGGAGAACAGCCCAAAGTCTGCCACCTCTGTCCCTTTTGCCCCAGGGGAGCCGCAGCGGGTGCAGGGCAGCCTGGCTGGGGTCATCAACACCCACGAGCTTGGTGTTGCCAACATTGATACCAGGGTGCTGGACGACCCACACTCTGGCACCACCACCTTCCAGAGCAGCATCGGTAACATCCCACCCAGTATAGGTAGGTGTCACCCCTGTTCTCCTCCCAGAGAAGGTGAAGGCTGGGGAAAAATCTTGGGGAAAGGCTTTTTTGCCCCAAAATTGCACCAGCTGTCTCTGTTGTGCCCTATGGATGAAGGAGACCAGTGTGGTTGGGAGAGGCTGGGTGCCCTCTTAGGAGGGTGCTGGCTCTGTGGTGGCATCTTCTCACCCTCGCTCTTAGGGCCACTGATGCAGGTGCTGGTTGCTCTCATTGCCCCCATTTACTGGTCCTTGGCACGTGCCAGCGGGGAGGCCCAGAGTGGGTTCCTGCTCACCCAGGGCACCTTCCAGCATGAATCACAGCTGCAGTTTGCCACAGGTGAGGTGTGCCAGGGGCTCTAGTTGTGCCAGGGGTTCCAGTGGCTGGTCCTGCCCAGCTCAACCTCCATCCCCTCAATGCCCCAGCTCTGGGGGCTCAGCCCATTGCCCTAACCCCTCGCTGGGCTGAGCTCTGCAGCAGAGATGGAGCTGTGTTTGGGGGTGTCATGGGCTGCTACTCACTGCTGTCCCTGGCAGGGGAGCTCCTCCGGGTCACCCACCTCGCCCGAGGCACCGATGCTGCCAACACTCTGCTGCTGCAGACTGTGATCAGCGGGTCGGTGCCGGAGAGCATCGGCAAGGCTGCGGTGCTGCTGCAGGTGATAGCACTGCCTGTCCCACTCTGTGAGGCCACAGCTCCTGTGCTGGGAGCTTGGAGTGGGTGTCTGCAGCCTGATCCCCCTCCCTGCCTCTCCTCAGGACTTCAGCGAGCGCTATGTGCAGACGGGTGCGGGGCAGCTCCTGGGGGACTCGGTGCAGAGTTTCCTGTGGGATGGGCACATCGTCCGTGCCCAGTGCAACCACACCATCGTGTATGACCCCCCCGTGGGCACACAGCCCCCCCGAGTGCAGCACATCCGTGCCAGTGCCCTCAAAACCTCCTACAACCCAGACTCGGGGGAGCTCCGCTTCCAGCTCCGTGCCTCGGGTAATGAGGGGGTTCCCAGCGCTGGAGATACTGGACCTATTGTTGGTCCAGGGAGGATGCCAAGGCCGTGTGTCACTCCTCATCACATCATCTGTGCTTGATTCCCAGGGACCAACAGAGACCAGTGCCCACTGGGATTCACTGGGAGCCCTGATCAGCTCTACTGCACTGGTACAGACCCTTCCTGAGAAGGGTTGGGGGGGTACCTACTTGCTGGTGCCACCTCCCCACCCACTCAAACCTCTCTCTGCTCCCCAGATATCGATGAATGTGCTGAGGGCTCCCACGGCTGTCGCTACAACCAGCGCTGCGAGAACACGGCAGGGACCTATCGCTGCTCCTGCCCCCCGGGCTACCACTCTCTGGGCACGGGCTGGCCATGCCTGGGTACGAGCTGGGCTCTCCAGGGATGTGTCCCTGGGATCAGGGTGGAGCTCCTGTGCTCGGCTCCAGCCTCATTCCCCCTGTTCACCTGCATCTCCTCATTTCTTCTCCATCAGACATAAACGAGTGCCTGCGGGTTCCTCCACCCTGTGCCTACGGGTGTCGCAACTTGCGGGGCTCCTACGAGTGCCTGTGCCCCCCCGGCAGGACCCTGCTGCCAGGCGGAGAGTGTGGCACAGCAAAGTTGGATGGAGGGGGCACAGAAGGCAGCAGCGCCCCCCAGAACCCCATTCTGCGCTGGCTAGGGCCGGGCAGCCGCTCACGGGGACGGTCCTTCTACACCCAATTGGCCCTGCGTCGTGTGGCCAAGGCTGCGGGGCTGGGGGCCCAGGCACCCCCCTGCCCCACAGGCTTTGCCATGAGGAATGGTACCTGCACCGGTGAGTGGGCATGGGGGAAGGGCTTTGCGGAGAGGCTGGAGGCTGTTTTGTGCCCCAAGGGCAGCTCCCGTGCCCGTTGCTGCCCTCTCCCTGCTCCATCTGCATCCCAGTTTTTGCGGGGTCAGGGTCTCCCTGAGCTTGGCTGTGCTGGGAAGGCTTGGTGAGAACCAGGCTCTCCCAGGGCAGTGGGCACCAGAGGGGACTGATGGTTCCCCACCTGCCTTCACCCCTCTCACCCCTCAGACCTTGACGAGTGCCAGATGCTGAACCAGTGCCAGCACCAGTGCCGCAACAGCCTGGGCAGCTACCGCTGCCTCTGCCCTGCCGGCTACCGCCTGCTGCCCAATGGGAAGACCTGCCATGGTCAGTGCTTGGGGGGTACCAGGGGGATGCCCTTGCATCATGCACAAATCCCTCAGGGTGTAACCAGACCCTGCGCTGCCCTGGTCATCACCCCTTGGGGGCTGCAAGTCCTCCTCCTTCCAGGGGAGGGCTGCTCCCGGTCTCCGTACCCAGCCAAGCCTGGGCAGCCCTGGTGTGTGAGACCCCAGGGAGGGATGGGAAGGTCTGGGAGCTGGGGTCTGGCTGCCCGCCCCAGCACACAGGCACCCTGTCTGCCTGCAGATGTGGATGAGTGCATGGAGGACGCGATCCGGTGTGGCCCCAGCCAGATGTGCTTCAACACCCGTGGAGGTGCCCAGTGCATTGATGTGCCCTGCCCAGAGGGCTACAGGACAGGTTCCAGCCCTGGGTGAGTTGTGCTGTGTGGGGCTGCCAGTCCTGTTCTCACACGATGTGCCCTTGGTCACTCCGGACACCGTCTAATCCCCTCTGTTTCTGATGCAGGATGTGTGTTGGTCACTGCACCCCAGACTGTGGCTCAGCTGGGCCCCCCACACTGAGGTACCAGCTGCTCACCCTGCCCCTTGGCATTGCTGCCCGCCGGGATGTGGTGCACCTCACCCCAGGCACTGCCGTCCGCCACCACCCCATCTTCAGGCTGCTGGAGCGGGATCCCAGCAGCCCCTTTGCCCTCCGCACGGAGCAGGGTCGTGGCATCATTTTCACCCTGCGCCCACTGTGGGAACCGGGCACCCACCACCTCAGGGTGCAGGCGCTGGCCCCGGGCCGGCAACAGGCACCCAGCATCCTCATCCTCATCATCTCTGTCTCGCCCTACCCCTACTGACTTAGCCGAGGGACAGGAGGAGACGGGGGTCACATATATTCCTGACCCTTGCCCCCACACCAGAGTGGGCACGTGGCTCAGAGAGAGCTGAGCTTGCACCTTCCAGCCACCTCCTTGCCCCCTGGTAGCCCCTGCCCACATTGCCTTCAACCGGGGCCAGCCCCTGACTCAGCAGGGAGGACAAACTGTCCCACCAGCCTCTCGCAATCAGGTTTTGTTGCAACCCCACAGGTCCCAGAGCAAACAGAGCTCTGGGTGACCTTGGCCAGGATCAGCTCCCAGATAGGGGTGGGGGGATGAGCTGGGTGGCAGTGGCCAGCAAAGTCCCAGCTGGGATTGTAGGGTGTGATCCCCTGGGCTGGAGAGGGCAGTGGGCACCCAGCTATTAACCTCGTATTAAATTGAAATAGCCTCGTGTCCAATGTTGGGCTCTTATTAAACCCTTTGGGTTCTGTGCACTTATTTATTGATGGGATTATCCCAATTAAAGGTGGGTTTGTGCTTAACTAGCAGCAGTGCCTGAAGAAACAGCTTCCTGCAGTGGATGGGATGGGGCACCGACTTCAAGGGGCTTTGGGCACCTTCCTGCATGGCCTTGAACTGGAGAAGGGTGGTAGTCTGGACGTGGCAACACCGAAGGACCAGTGTGCAGCACCTGGAAGTCCAGTTCTGCCCCAGCATCAGGTTCTTCAACCTCCAGGAGCAGGATCTGGCCTCTCTGCACAGGGGGTGGATGGAGGCTCTTCCCCAAAAGCCATTTCAGTCCCACTCTAAGGAGGTGGCAGAAAGGATGAGAGTTGCTGGCCCCAAGGAGCTGAGCCCACCTGTTGCCAGGTTTGGGCCATTCAGTGTAGGGGTGGGTCTGTGCCCAGTGATGGTGCTGGGGTTGGACCCCATCGCTGGAGTCTGCTCTTACTGCACCCACGTAGGGGCACTGAGTTGCCCCCAACAGACTGTGCTCTTAGGGTTAGGGGGTTCCTAGCCGGGTCTGGGGTCCTCGGGTATGTGCAAGGGGTGCAGGAGGTTTTGCCCCATGCACAGCCCCCTGCCCCATCGGATCCTGCCCCTCCTCAGGTTCACATCCCCTCCTGATGAAGTTTCAAATCAATTCAGTGCTGCATTGGAGGAAGTGGGGGGGTCACAGGGCACAGATTCCTTCTGCCCCCCAACCCTCGGGGCAGGTGGGGTCCCCTGGGGGTGTCACTGTATAGGTGGGCACCCCTTTTGTGCTCTGTGGAGGTCGGAGGGGAGCACTGGTGACAGACAGCACCTAGAGCAGCCTTGCAGCGGACTGGGGGGGAGAGCTGACCCTCCTGTCCCTCGGAGGGGACAGTCCTGCGGCGGCCCCGCCTGCTATAAGGAGGGAGGAGGAGGAGGAGGAGGATGCTCCAGGCGCCGGACCGGAGCGCAGAGGGCACCCAGCAGCGGGTGAGTACGCACATGGCACTGGGGAGGGGGAGGTAAAAGGAAAGGAGGTTCTTTGCCTTTGGGGACCTGTCCCGTCATCCCTGGCTGGTCCCTCGCCACCCACCCACGGGGCTCTCTCACTCTGTGCAGCTGGAGAAGAGCAGGAAGGTCCCAGCCCCTTTCACGGCTGGTGGGTGCAGGCTGCAGTCAAGGATCTTCTAGCTCAGTTTAGAGGAGAGGGGAGTGTTCAAGCGAGTCCCGAAAGGTCCCAAGGAATCCCTGAGGAATCCCCATGGCCATCAGCACGAAGGGGAGCTGGAACTTGGGCTGGCACCAGCCAGTGCCCTCCCCAGTCTGTTTTGGGAATGGTGGGAGGGGCAGGATGAGACCCTGTGAGTTGAAGAAGCAACACTGAGGCGAAGCCCAGCACTAGTAAGAGCATCTTCCTCATCCTGCACCTCCTTCATCTACTTCTGTATCCCCCCCATCCTCTCCTGCACACCCCCATTCTCTGCTGTATCCCCCATCCTCTCCCGCACCTCCCCATCCTCTCCCCTGCCTGGCTGGCAGATGTAATTTCTCTCCTTACCAAAGTTTCAAACTTTTATTCTCTCTCCTCACTTTCTCTCTGGGTTTCAAAACCAACTGCGCCACGTTCCAGCTGAGCAGCCGGAGTCGCTCCGGGAAAAGCCCTGCCCCAGCTCACGAGGAAACTGCTGTAGAATAATAACCAGGGCTGAGAAAGTCCCGTCGTGTTCCCTTCGCTGGGCTTTGTTTGCTCTGATTTATTTATTACCACCCAACGCCAAAACCTCGCGGCTCTCCCTTCCTGAGCTGCCAGACTTGGCATGAGCCCTGTTTCCGGAGCTGGGAATGCTGGTGGCCCAGCACGGCTCCTGGGATGCAGGATGCGACCCTGGGGCAAGGTCCCTTGGGCATTGCATGGGCAGCAGAACGTGTCTGGGCAGGCACAAGTGGAGGTGTTACCCCAACCACCTGCCAGGCCACTTGTGCAGCGAGTGTGCCCGGTCTCAGCGGTGCTTAGTCAGGCTGACAGCAGAGATAGCGATGCTGGAGCCACAGCGGGGATGGGTTTGGGGGGAACAAGAGGGAATTTGCTCAGCAAGGAGCTGCAGGTGCAGCATCATGCTTGGGCTGGGCCCTTCCGGGAAGTGCCCCTGCTTTCTCGTAAAGGCTCTATGAGGAAGAAGCAGCTGAGGCCAGACCCAGCTGGGCACATCTGTGAGCCCCTGAGGATCGGGAAATGCTGGTTGCACAAGGCTGGGTGCTGCCTGTGTGGGCAGGCTCAGGGAGCTCACTCGTGGTTATGGGGTTGTTGGACCTTTTTGCTCCTCAGCAAGAAACCAGCAGCAACAGGCCAGATCCTGCTCCAGGCCAGCTCCAAGCCCCATGGGATGCTGGCCCCATGCCGTGCTGGCAGGGGCAGGGTGCTGGGGCACAGCCCAGTACAACCACTTCCCACTGTGGAAGGTGCTGTGTGGGCCAGCCTGGAGGAGCTCAGCACAGAGCCTTCCCCACAGAGACAGAAGCAGGAGCAGGATTGTGCTGAGTTGGCAGCAGCAGCAGCAGCAACGTTGCTGTGGATGGGATTTGGCTGGCTCTGCCATCCACCTTCCCTGGCCAAGGGTCAGCTGGCATCACCTCTTCATGGGGCTCTGGTAGCCACAGTCCTAAGCCCCTTCCCACACCGGGACTCCCTTCCCTCCCTCTAAGCCCTGGGCAGCTGCGTCCTTGCCCAGCTCCTGTGTTGGCACCTTGGCCCAAAGCGGAGCAGCACCCAGCTGCCACGTGGGTGTTTCACATTGGCAGGGCACACGGGGCACAGTAATTAGGACAAATGCCCAATAAGCATTAATGAGACTCTGGGCTGAGTTGGGGGGATGCTGCCCCATCGCACACCTATTGTGCTAGTGGGTGCCCAGAGCTGGAGGGTGGCAGTGCCTGTCTGCCACGGCTGCTCTGCTGTGCTGCCCTGGCACAGGGCCATGACATGCTGGGTCGTGCCTGAGCAAGACGTCAGGCTGGGTGTCTGCCACCCCTGGGTGCTGCCTCTGAGCACCATCCCCTGCCATTACAGGGAGCCTGCAGAGCGTGAGGCTGTGCCAGGGTTCCAGAGCCACGTGGAGTGAAGGTAAGAGCAAAGTGGCTCCCATGGCTGCTCCACTCTACCCCATCGACCTGCTGCTGCTGGATGCACTAGCTGGTGGGTGGGCATGGTGACCTCTCTGGCCGGTAGCCACAGCCTGGATGCTGTGGCTTTTCCCCTGCTGCCCCCAGCCCTCTCTCTGCTCCTTACAACCTTGTGTGGGTCCTTGATCCAGCCTGGTTGGCTCCTAATGCCATGGCGAGTCCTGTCCTGGAGCTCCTGCTAGAGGAGGGGTCTTGCCCAGACACAGACCTGGTCCCACAGGAGCACCCAGCACCCGCTGGCAGCAGCTCTTGCTGCCCACAAAAAGCAGCACCAGGTGGCTGTGTTTGAATCAGAGAGCTTGTCCTAGCACCAGCAGCTCCACCATGTGCTCCTCTACCTGCTCCGGCTGCTGCTGGTGCTGAGTGTTTAGTTTACCCTGGGCTTTGCTCCTTGCCTCTTGGTTATTCATTCCCTGGACAGTGTTTGTGTTGTCCCATCCCCTGCACTGCCCTCAGCACCTGGCTGGACCGTGACGGCCCCCTGGCTGGTTCAAGGGCACCGGAAAGGATTTCATGGCTGATGGCTGCAGCATCCCTGCAATGAGCAAGGTCAGGGGCTGGGGCCATCATGACCCTCTTTCCCTTTGCTTTGGCAGCACCATGGACCAACCCAAGGGCACAGTGGTCCTCGCCTACAGCGGTGGCCTCGACACCTCCTGCATCCTGGTGTGGCTGAAGGAACAGGGCTATGGCGTCATTGCCTACCTGGTGAGCCCTGCCATATGGACCCATTCTTAGGGTATGGGGGTGGGGGGAGACACACTGGGCCATGGATCTGGGGATCCAGATGGATGATGGGGGTTCTGGCATATGTGTGGTCACAGTGGTGGTCCCGGTCTTGCTGGTTAAGCATCACCCAGGCTGCTGCTGACCTGCTGAGCTGCTAGTGCTGTGGGACACTAATGAGGTCATTAGTGCCCTCTGCTAATGAGGGCAGAGCACTGGGACAGGTTAAGAGACCTGGCAGAGTGGGGTATGGCCCTGAGGAATGCTGTCCTGGGCAGCGCCCACTCCTCCTGCCCATCCTGGAGAGCCTCGAGCTCAGCCAGCATTGGCTCTGCCATGACTTGAACGATCATAGAATTACAGAGTCCTTGAAGCTGGAAGACACCTCCAAAACCATCCAGTCCAACCATCAACCCAACCCCACCCTGACCACTAAACCCTGTCCCCAAAGGCCACAGCTACCAGTTTTTTAACTCCTCCATGGACAGCGACTCCCCCCCTCCCTGGGCAGCCTGTTCCAACCACTGACCACTCTGTCAGGGCAGGAATTTGTCCTGATGTCCAACTTAACCCTCCCCTGGCACCTCTTGAGACTGTTTCCTCTTGTCCTATCACTGGTGACCTGGGAGAAGAGGCTGACCCCCACCTCTCTCCAACATCCTTTCAGGGAGCTGTAGAGAGCAATGAGGTCTCCCCTCAGCCTCCTTTTCTCCAGACTAAACAACTCCAGTGGTTTCACAGAGATGCTTCACACCAGGCTGGACTTGCAGTGGGGTTTGTGTCCTCCTTTCACACCTAATCCTGGGTTTTCTGTTTCTTCCAGGCCAATATCGGGCAGAAGGAGGATTTCGAGGCGGCACGGAAGAAAGCCCTGGCACTGGGGGCCAATAAGGTAACAGCACCCCCTGCTTTGGGTGCCCAGAGAGCTCTGAGCTCCCCACCACGGGCCTGAGCCTCGGGGACTTGCACACCCCATATCTGGGGTCACCACGTGGGTGGGACAGTGCCAGCGAAAAATCTCTTTCCCAGGGGTTTTGCACTTGGGAAGGGAAAGCAAAGGGACCCTTTGCTGCATCATCCCCAGTGATCCAGGTGAATGGGACCCCCCTCCCTCCCCACTCATCCTCTCACCACGAAGCTTTCTCTGCCCTGGCAGGTTTACATCGAGGACATCAGCAGGGAATTCGTGGAGGAGTTCATCTGGCCGGCCGTGCAGGCCAACGCTCTCTATGAGGACCGGTACCTGCTGGGCACCGCGCTGGCACGGCCCTGCATCGCCCGCAAGCTGGTGGAGATCGCCCAGCGCGAGGGGGCCCAGTACGTTGCCCACGGGGCTACTGGCAAGGTATGAGGGTGCTAGGAGGGGATGGGACCTGGTCAGTTCATTGGCCAAGCTGTGAGTGCCAAAATGGGTTCTGGGTGCTAGGATGGGGGTGCAGAGGGTGCTCTGTGGGGCTGTCCAGAACCAATTGAGTTTCAACACTTCCTTCTTTCTTCTGGGATTTCTGTGCCCAGTTTCAGTTCTCAGTCTCTGTCGGGAGGGCTCCACTCACAGCTGAAGCCCCAGGTTTTTTTATGCAAAAAGCTGCTCAGGGCAGGGGTTGTTTGAGGCAGGAGCCAGCTGCAGCTGAGTCAGCACCCCCAGAGTGTTCCAGGCACCCTGGGCAAGGTGTGGTCGTCCCCATCCCTGTCCCCATCCATTCATGGCTGTCCCCATCCCTATCCCCATCCCGTTCCCCATCCATTCATGGCTGTTCCCACTCCTGTTTCCATCTCTCTCCCCATCCATTCGCGGCTGTCCCTATCCCGTTCCCATCCTTCCCCGGCTGTTCCCGTCCTTTTCCTCTCTCTTGTCCTCACCTCTATCCCCACCTCACCAGCCGCAGGAGGGTCCCTTTGCCACTAGAGGCAGCCAGA
>JAOXOE010052660.1:0-34494 GCA_028565055.1 Phoeniculus purpureus | reverse complement strand
CCTCCTCTTCTCCAGACTGAACAGCCCCAACTCCCTCAGTCTGTCCTCACAGGAGAGGTGCTCCAGCCCACTGATCAACCTCATGGCCCTCCTCTGCACATGCTCCAGCATGTCCACATCCTTCTTGTAATAAGGGCTCCAGAACTGGACACAGTACTGCAGGTGGGGACTCACCAGGGCTGAGTAGAGGGGGAGAATCACCTCCCTCGACCTGCTGGCCACACTTCTCCTGATGCAGCCTTCTGGGCCACAAGTGGCTCATGTTGAGCTTCTTGTCCACAAGCACCCCCAAGTCCCTCTCCTCAGGGCTACTGCCCAGCCTGTAGTTGTTCTTAGGATTGCCTTGACCCAGATGCAGGACCTTACACTTGCTCTTGAACTCCATGAGTTTGGCTTGTGCCCACCTCTCCAGCTGGTCCAGGTCCCTCTGGCTGGCATCCCTGCCCTCCAGCGTGTCTGCTGCACCACACACCTTGGTGTCATCAGCAAATTTGCTGAGGGTGCACTCAGTGCCTCTCTCCATGTCACCGACCTTTTTTTAAAGCAATCCTTTAAAAGAGCTTTTTCCCCTTCACACCATCATTTTTATTTATCAAGGTGTTGCTCAAGGATTCAGCCGGCTCTGCTTGTCTGGAAGCCTTTGAAGCTTCCAAACTCTTCATGAACGATATTAGAATAACTTCATTTGTGATCGTTATCTCTGTCGGTGTGGCGAGAGGCAGCTGTTGTGCTAGTGGAGCTGGATACCTAGAGCTCACTCCTGCGTTTCCATGTGACTTGTGGGCATGTGTTGCTGCTTGTCTTGTACCATCAACTAGGTCGTGTTCTCAGGGGTTGTACCCGTGCCTGAAAATGCTGTTCACTGCTCACGACGTCCTGTTCTGAGCCCAGCCGTAAGACGCCTTAAAGATGCCGCCTTTTATACTAGACTAAATTTATGTGCATACTGCATACGGTATAAACACCATCATCAAAATTTTGTCCCAGTTTCATAGTTAAGCGTGATGATAATGGGCAAGCTGATTCAAGTGAAGGGATAGAAATGGGCGAGCTGATTCGAGTGAAGGGATGGAACTATTGCCGGGAGATTGCGCGCAGCTTGGAAGCGCTTCCTACATTAATCAACTCGAGTTGATACCAATTTTTCAATTTATGTTTTCCCTGGAACACTTTCTCAAACAGATTTGGTGCATTTGTGTCAACACAAACACGGTTCTATCTCTGTTCTGCTCAGACTGAGCTGGGGGGTGGGGGTGTATTTAATGTTGTTGAGGCAATTCTCGGTTGCAGTCGGCTGTAGATCTGCAGCTGCAGTTCCAGCTTGGGTTGTAACCATTAAGAAGGCTTGTGAGATGAGATTGATAGAAGGACAGGACTTCCCAAAACACACCTGTTGATAGCAAGATAGTCAGTAGAATATCTGAATATTAGGACTTTGGAATCTGTGTGAATACGATGAGCTAGAAATGCAAACTATTACAATTATTAAGCTGTTTTTACATTATGCTGTAGATGGATCAGCTATGAATTATCAGGATCCTGTTGTGGAAGGGGGGTTGGACTAGATGATCTTTTGAGGTCCCTTCCAGTCCCTAATGATTCTATGATTCTGTTTTATGCATCTTTTATTTTCAAAGAGAAGTTTTCAGAGTTCTAGTTTTAGTAGTTTTTGAGGGTGTCAGAAGGGACCAGTACAAATAGTGATGTTTTTCTGTGTCCACATGACCTCTGTAGTGGCGGTGTGGCTTTCCATGGGGTGTGAAAAGCTTACAACGCTGCTTCTGTGATGGTTTTTTGGGGTGGGTATCATGTTAGACATTGGAAAAGCCAGTTCACATCTTGATGTTTTGAGCCTGTTCTTAAGCCCCTGTCTGTGATTACAAGAAGCTTCTAGTGCTGCATTACTGGTCGACAGGGAAATAATTTGCAGTGACCTTCGTGTTTGTTGCTTGGTGAATATTACGGTCCAAATGCTCGCTAAGGGGGGTGAGTGGTGGGCTGGATAATAATAAGGATTTCTCTGTGTGGGAACGGCACTGCTTCCTTCCAGATGCTGTTCTGGCTGCTCCAGTGTGCTGGGAGGCAGGACGGTGTAAGAACAGAAAATCCAGGATGGCCACAGGTCTGTGCCAGTCAGCAGCCCAAGAGGCAGATACCCATCATATTGACAAGGATCTGCTGAGCTGCAGGTCAGAAATTGGCACCTGTTTAGAAAATAAAATTAAAAAGCACTGTCACACAGTCCTAAATGTCACTGAATACCCAGGCAGCATCTCCTAACTGCAGTCCTTATAGATAGGATCATCATCAGGGTTGGAAAAGACCTTCGAGATCGTAGAGTCCAACCATCCACCTTACAAGCTCTAAACCGCCTATAGAGCTGTCCTACCACTTTTCCTTTATCAGGAACCCAAGGTGATTATTTTGTGTGGACATAGGTGAATGGATACTAGCACTTCCATGTTTTTCCAATAAAATGTCCTTATCAGCATGTACTGGTGCATAAAGGGCAGCTGCCAAGAAGATGAAAACTCAAATCCACATGGAGTCCAACAGGAAAGACAAGGAGTGATGGACACAAGTTGCTCCTGAGGAGATGCTGATTGGACTCCAAAGGAAATTTTTTCACCATGACAGCAGTTACTGTCTGGAATGGTTTTCCCAGGGAAGTGGTGGATTCCTCAACTTTAGACAGTGTTAAGGCTCAGCTTGACAGGGTGCTGGACCATCTCATTTAAACTGAATTTGTTTAGCTTAAAAGGGTTGAACTGGATGACCCTTGAGGTCCTTCCAACCCGCAATGCTGAGATACTGTGATTTCCCTCCTTTAGTGTTTCAGTGCACACTTACTCCCCTGTAAAGCAAAGGTGGCAAAAGCTAGGTGAAAAAACAGTTTAGTGAGCCAGACGAAGAAGAAACAGATTGTTCCTGCGTAAAAGGTTTCCCATTTTCATTGCAATGACAAATGTATCGTCGGCACGGGGGAGATGTAAGGAAGGCTGAGCAATGTTGGAGACTGATAGACTCAAGAATAACCAGCACCTGAAAAAGTTCTGTCTCTGGGATTGAGTCTTAAATTTTTGTGGTTACTAAGAATCAATAAAAGCCTCCCTGGAGTGTGCTCTTCGATGCAGAAATTATGTTCATGTGCTATAAAACAAAAATGACATTGAGGTAAGTGTGGAATGTGTAAACTTGCTGGGTTTATATTTTGTTCGTTTCTTCTGCTGAAGAGCTCTTTGTCACCACAGTGTGCTCTATACCATGCGGAACAGCAGAGTTTTGTTAGGTTTATGCTGCACAATATATATATATCTATTGTTGGTTAACGTTGTAATAAGCCCATTTTAGAAGTTAAACTTCAAAAAATACAGATGTGATATTCACAGAATCACAGAACGTTAGGGGTTGGAAGGGATTAGTGCAGTCCCCCACTACAGCAGGATCATCTAGGTCCAGTCACACAGGAACATGCCCAGGCAGGTTTTAAATGTCTCCAGATAAGGAGGCTCCACACCATCTCTGAGCAGCCCGTTCCAGTGCTCTGTCACCCTCACTGGAAAAAGTTCCTTATCATATTTATGTAGAACCTCCTGTGTTCCAGTTTGTACCCACTGCCCCTTGTCCTATCATTGGATGCCACTGAGCAGAGCCTGGCTCCATCCTCCTGACACCCACCCCTCACATATTTATAAACATGAATGAGGTCACCCCTCAATCTCCTTTTTTCCAAGCTCAAGAGCCCCAGCTCCTTCAGCCTTTCCTCATACAGGAGATGTTCCACTCCCTTCATCATCTTTGTGACTCTGCGCTGGACCGTCTCCAGCAGTTCTGTGTCCTTGTTGAACTGAGGGGCCCAGAACTGGACACAATATTCGAGCTGTGGTCTCACCAGGGCAGAGTAGAGGAGGAGGAGAAGAACCTCTCTTGATCTGCTAACCACCCACCTTTTGATGCACCCCAGGATGCCATTGGCCCTCTTGGCCACAAGGGCACATATTTGGGCTATTTATCTCCGAGGTTACCCCTCCCCTCAACATAAGCAAAAGTGGTCGCTGGACTTATTCTCTGGAGGATGTGTCTTATTTGAAACTGCTGACACTTGGTGGAGAAGGAAGGGTACACCCTTCATTTTCTCTAGGTTGGTAAATCTGTCCAGGACAGATCTAGGGCTCTCTTCTTATTACTGAGTTTTCATTTTGAGAAGTTTTAAAAAAATATTGACAGAATTGGGCTTTTTATTATTGCAATCATGTGTGATGGCTGAAATAGTGGCACAGTTTGTATGCCCATTCCATGTTGTATCTCTTTGGCATGCTTTGACTTCTCATGGGGAAAGGAAAACAGAGCTAATCTGGTTTTTGGGGTATTTTCCAGTTCATTTGTTGACAGCTGCTGGTTTGGGAGTGTATTCACAGTATTGTAGCTCCACATTAAAGAGTCACTGACTCTGTGTGTGATTGGTGTCAGTGGGGTTTGGGATCCCCCTTTCTATATACCGATGTTGATTTGCCTATGTGGCAGCTTCCCTCAGCAGAGATGGTGTGAAACAGCGTGTTAAAGGGCTTTAAACGAGTTTACAGAATGACTTAGCAGAGCCTTCATAATCTCCAGCATCAATAACACCAAAGCCAGAGAAATGGGCTTACAATTCACAGCAAAAGGGTTTCGTTTCTGCTGTCTATTCTTGGAGGGTCTTTTGGCTGTGACAAGTGTCTTATTAACCTCGAAATACCCCAGCAGGAAAACGGGTTTTATGGCTCTTCCTTTTAAACCACCTGGTTCTGTAAACGTAAATAATAAGGACTGTGAATGCCTTTTTCCTGTACCCAAATGGGGTTGATTTACCCCAACCTTTTGCCAGATTATGTCAGACTGCAGTGAGAGGGTCTTCCTAGCGCTCTGACTAGCACTGTCTGAAGACCAAAATTCAACACTGCTTGATGTGTCTATTTTCAGCAGGTATTTAAGGACTTTAAGAACTTTTAGAAGCTGAGGTTTAGTATTAAATCCGGCCATACTATAACCTTAGATAATTATAAAATAATCCCAATCCCACCAACAGCACAAATACAGCAAAGTAATCAGTTAGCAGGTGAGATCACTGGGACTATGGTGGATTGTTGGCAGCTTTTCTTCTTAGCTCAGGTAAAGTTGTGATCTTGACCTTCCATTTGCCTGGGAGCTGTAACACAAGTCCCACTTGGCTTCCTGATTGCCTGTTGAGAATAATGAGTGATTAAGCAATTGTGGTCCCTTACACAGAGGAGTTTTGAATACATCCAGCACTCTGAGGTATGACCGGTCATAGTATATCTTACAGAAGAAAGTCAGTTCCCTTCTATCACTGTTACAGACTTCCTTAGCTGTGTTCCTGCTTCTAACTTCTGGCTAGGAAGGATGGCAACTGTAGACGTTAGAGAGCCTTAAAGAGATGGATGCTTGTGATTACGTTGTGCTGATAGGATGAATCGTAAGGGTCGAAGCTTTCAGGGAGTTAAAACGGATGTGTGGGATCTGAAGAAACGTAACGGTGTACATTTTCCACTTGATGGTACTAATACATTTTGATAAGATCTGCATATTGAGAGTGAGCCCAGAGTATAGAGTGATGTAGTGCTGCAATTGTACGGTGAGCAAGCAACACAGATGTGAATCCTTGCTTCTGCTCTGAAGGACAGTGAGCAAAGACGTGTAGGACAGCTGCCAGCAGAGAGCACTTGGCTTTCAGAAGTGAAGGAAGGAGAGTAATTGTGAACACGGAGGTTAATTGTAAAGTAAATGAGATTCCTACAGAAAGTGCTGAGACTCAGCTCCTCAAAGGTTATATGTGTGTTACTAAACACCGCCAGGGAGTGTGCCGGGCACAGGAGCTTAATCAGCTGAGCTATGGACTTTGAGCGTTGCTCACAATTGGCATGGACCAAGTGCTGCTGTCACAGACATTTATCGGAGAAGCTTTGAGAACTGGGATAAAGCAGGGACAGTGGCCACCATGCAATTTCCATTCCCAGAGAGCTGAACAACGTGGGCTGTGCTCAGTGAAGGCAAGTAAAAGCCTCTCTTTTTTAAAACCTTTTTTTTTTGTCAGACTTTGGAAGCCCTTCCCTAAATGAAACTGCAAAATCCCTACTGGGCATTGAGGCAATAGGAGGGTGGTCATAGCTCAAAATTGCTCTGGGGAGCATCGTAAGAAATGATGTTGGCAACTGTGTTTGAGCCCATGTCCTGGCTTTGGTTACTAGAACCTGTGCTCTGGGTCCATAAGGATACACAGAAGATGGGACTATACTTAGGGTATGTTGAGCCATCTGCAGGTTGAAGGGTAGTGGCTGGGTCTTCTGATCTCTACCAGTCTGGTGGATGAATCAGACTGGGTTTCCTCACAAACACCATTACAAATCTGTCTCATGCTCCTGGCAGCTCCATAAGCTGACTGAATGAGAGAAAGCTCAGCTTCACCACTTGGGGAGTGAACTTAAAGAGCGGGTGAGAGGACAGTGGTGAATCATAAGAATCTCTTGGGGTGCTTTCTGTAGTTCCTTCGAACACAGTTATAGTTCCCAGGGAGCAAAAGTGCCAGTGACTGTCTGTCCAGGGCAGGATTTGAGCTGGTGTAAATCAATGTATTTAACTGAGTACATTACCAGGCTGATTTAATCCAGCGTGGATCTGATCCTCAGATTTAGCTTAGATTTTCCACATACTCTGGCTTAGGCTTCACCAGTTGCCAGGACCTCCAGCATTGGGGCATCGCTGCAATTTAATCACAGAACTTCAATTACAAGCAAAATGCAGCTGCACCTACAAAAATGAAGCCAGATACATTTTTGCTGGTCTTTGCACAGCGACCTATTTCCTTCACTCAAAGGTGAGCAGCCCTGGTTAATGACAAAACAAGCTGCTGTGGGGTATCTCTTTATATGGTAAGTAGAACCCCTTTCCTGTTACGGGCTTTGCATGCGCCCCTGAGAGCACACAGTTTGACTCAGAACTCGCTTCCATATCCCTTACCCTCAGAGCAGAGAAATGTTCATCAGGAAGGACAGTTCTGGGGTTATTCACTGTGGGGTGGTGTTCTAGTACATATTTTAGATGCTCATCATAGTAACATCAGTGCCACTTGCTTTCAGGATGCGTCTCTCTGATTGGAATAAATCAGACCTAAGTAAAAGGCACGTACAAGGCAGTTTTTATCTCTCCAGCAGAGCAGACAGTCTGCAGAAGTCGGTCATGACACAGGAGCAGTGTGCTTTGAAATGCAAGTTAGTGATCAGAATTAATAGCCCAATATCAGTTTAATATTAATCACCATCCTGGTATCACCTCTATCTAAATACTAAGCTGATTCCCTCTGCTGTTAAAATTTTTGTGCGTAAATGAGTGAGTGACAAGGCCAGTTAACATCAGCTTTTGATAATGTGAGGTGATTACTTGAGGACAAGGGTAATTTACGGGTTTCTGTTGGAATCTAATGTACAGTATTTTATGAAGAGTGTAAGAAGGATTTTCTGGGTTTGTATATTTAGCCACCCTACCAGGCGTCACCCTATTTCTGTCAGAGCACAGTGTGGCCACTCTGGTAATTTCCTTCCACATAGTATGTACCAGAAATGTGCCAAGCATCATTATCTATAGGGCTGCTCAGTGAAGAACCCTGCTTCTTAATGACTTCAGCGGGATCCTGCCTTTGGGTGCTATAGGAGGGCTAGTATTTATTTCCACGTAAGGTTTGATCTCTCCTGTGCTGCTTCAGTTTGGCAGCTGAGTGCACACCAGGGCAATGTGTGGGGAAACTTCTGAGCTTGGTTCTTTGCCGGACTAAAGGGATTCACCTTTGTCTAATCTTAATCATAGAATAATTGACAAGCTTATATTGCAAGGGACCTTAGAGACCATCTACTGCAACGCCTTTACCATGGGCAGTGACACCTCTCAACTAGACTTGGTTGCTCAAGACCTCATCCAACCTGGCTAGCGTCTCTCCACCCTTGTACTGAAGAACTTTTTCCTAAGACCTAAACTAAACCTTCTCTCCTTCAGTTTAAAACCATTTTTCCTTGTCCTATCACTAGACCCCCTTGGGAAGAGTCCCTCTCTGGCCTTCCTGTAGGTTCCCTTCAGGTATTGGAAGGCAGCTCTTAAATTACCTCTGAGTCTTTTCTTCCCTTGGCTGAACAACCGCAGCTGCCTCATAGCAAAGATGGTCCAGCCCTTGGATCATCTTTGTGGCCCCCTCTGGACTCACTTCATATTATTCCTTCATATTGTTGATGCCAACATCAAGCAAGTGGAAGATGGAGGTATCTTGCCTTATTATTTGGAGCTAGTATTTCCATTGCAATGTTAAGTGATGATCTAGTGAGGCTGAAAACGAAGTCTGGGATGGCTATCGACCTGTGATAACTCTGTGCTAGAAGCACTATCCTACACGCTCTGTGACTGGCTGCAGAATAGAAGCCAGAGAGTAGTGGTCAATGGCAGAGTCTAGTTGGAGGTCTGTATCTAGTGGAGTCCCCCAAGGGTCCAGTCCTATTCAATCTATTCATTAATGACTTGGATGAGGGATTAGAGAGCACTGTCAGCCTTTTCTGGTGACACAAAGCTGGGAGGAGTGGCCAACACTCCAACAGGCTGTGCTGCTGTTCAGCGGGATCTGGACAGGCTGGAGAGCTGGGTAGGGAGGATACCTACTAGTCACTGCTCTCTCTTGCTGTCCAAATATTCCAGAGGAAACGTGCAAGTTAACATGGGTGATGGAGCTGTGAAAGGCTAGGGTTCATTCTGTCGTTCTGAGACAGGTTCAGCAGGCTGGGGACGATGTGGAGAACTTCCTTGGAAAGGTGAACAGGGCAGAATAAAGGGGAAGGTAAATAAGGCAAAAGACACACTTTTTCCCATTGTTTTTTTTTTATAGTGATAGCATGGCAAAGGAAAAGTGTTCATCTATGGCCAGAGGTCTGCAGTGTGACTGTAGGTCGGCAGCAATTGACACAAAGAAGTAAAAGCTTTGGAAAACAGACTTTTGCCAATCGAGGATGCTTTTGCTCTGCCTGCAGCTGGTTAAAGGACGTATCTGCAACTGCAGCTGCGTGTGGGCTCTGCTTGGTCACTGGAGTATTTACCCTACTGGTAAATACTGGTTTAATTCCATCTCTAAAACAGCTGAAGCACAGATACAGGTTGCACAGGGTTTTAGCTAGTTCTCGTGTAGGTACCCTGCACGGATGCACGGGTTATGAGAGGCAAGCTGCCTTTGGCACGCAGCCCTGCCTCCCTCCTATGGCCATAGCCGCAGTGCTTTCATTACTGTGTGTAAACTGTAGCCTGTTGCTCTGTTAGCGCAGCCAGAGCGTTTATCACACACTAGAGGTCAGAGAAAATGCAGCTTTTGCCAGGAAAAAAAGAAGAGTTTCCCCTCTTCAAGTATGGTGCTAAGAATGATGTTGTGTGAAGGAGGGAATGAGTCAATAGCTTTCCTAGCTGCAGCAGCACAACTCTTCATGGAGCGTGTGTCCCTAGGAAGGGTAGTTTTTGGGAGGCATGTGCAATCATTCCTGTCTCAGCCATTAGTTAATATTGGCAAAGCGTCACGGTGTTCCCAGCGCTTATGGCAGGCTGGGGACAGAGATGCAGGAGCAGGATGCTGCTCCATCCCCGCACGTTTGTACGCTGGCATCTGTACGCAGCGAGAGCTGGGGAATAGACGTTATTTTGCACCTGTAACTTGCGCAGGAGGCAGTCTGTGCTTCTCAGAGTGGTTTCAATGAGTTTTACTGAGCTCAGCTTTCCTGATTTTCAGCAAAATCTTCTGTAAAGACGTTCCCAGAAAAGCCTGACTCCCATGTGCAGAGGCACATCTTACCCATTCTTGAACACTTTACCTCAGAAGTCTTTGCCTGGGTCCAGTGGCAGCACACCTTTGTGCTTCGCTGGGAACAGCTTACCTTGAAAATGTTTCTTCCTTTTCCAGCCTGTGAAGCTCTTTATGCACCTAAATATCCAGCTGGTACCTGACTTATAGAAAAAGAATCATATATTGACATTGTTAATGAAGGAGAAAACACTAGCAGATGTTTGGTAGTTATCTGGCATCCAGCTGAGGATAGTCTAAAAATGTCTAAAAATCATACCTTTGGATTACTGAAAGTCATTGATGTGAGCAGTCAGTCTCACCTCAGGTGCTTTGAGTCTACCAGGTGAAGGTGCAGACCCAGACTGGGGCCATCAAGCCTCCCTGAGCTTGAACTCAGGCATCAGTCATGTCCAAGGACAGTTAGCAGTGAACGTCTTTGCTGGCAGAGATCGTATGGAGGGGGTGGCATCTGATGATTTGTGACCATCTAGGCAAGTTTTTGTGTTAGTCTAAAAAAAAAATAAGATCCCCCATCTTCTAATCAGTGGGCGAAAGAGAAAGTAATTGGATTTTGCAGTGTTTGCAGGAGAATAAATGAGTAAATTGCATCAGGAAAAGGATCTAATCAGAAGTACTTCTTTCAAGAAATGATTTTAATAAGCAGAAGTAGGAATAATGAACTTGGGATGTTGGCTACTAGGATCACGAAGAATGCAGATGATTTTATTTATGGTTCCTGGTTTTGTAAGGTCTGACAAAACATTTCTTTACAAGAACAGTGGAAAAATAATGGCATGGAATATTAATGGATATTGCTACGTGTAAATGGATTATTGATGTAATATCACAAGGCATCTGTCCTGGAAGTGGTGGGACATGGCTGTATTTGCTAGTGTGATGTCCTTAGTTTTGTCCTTTATAATGATAGGAAAGGTAATGAAAGCTACGTGTTGAAGGCAAAAATGTTGAGAGCAACTACATGGCACATTGGAAGTAGAATTCGTGGTGGTTAGAGTTTACATGGGAGGTCTTAAATGCTTTCCCTGTTGTGGCTTTATGTCCAACTCCTGGTGCAAGTGCAAGCAGCGAGTCCCACTGTTAATGAACTTGAGATACGACCATAACTCCCCCTCTACTCTGTCCTGGTGAGACCACATCTGGAATAGTGTGTCCAGGTCTGAGCTCCTCAGTTCAAGAAGGACACAGAACTGCTGGAGAGAGTCCAGCACAGAGCCATGAAGATGATGAAGGGAGTGGAACGTCTCCCTGATGAGGAAAGGCTGAGGGAGCTGGGGCTCTTGAGCTTGGAGAAAAGGAGGCTGAGGGGTGGCCCCATCCATGTTTATAAATATGTGAAGGGTGGGTGTCAAGAGGGTGGATCCAGTCTTCTAATGATAGAATGAGGAGCAATGAGCGTAAACTGGGACATAGGAGGTTCCACATCAGTATGAGAAGGAACTTGTTCACGGTGAGGGTGACAGAGCACTGAAAGAGGCTGCCCAGGGGGGTTGTGGAGTCTCCTTCTCTGGAGATGTTTAAAACCCACCTGGACATGTTCCTGTGCGACTTGGTCTAGGTGATCCTGCTGTGGTAGGGGGAATGGACTAGATCATCTTTCAAGGTCCCTTCCAATCCCTGATGTTCTGTGGTTCTGTGACAATCAGAGTGAATTTTGCTCAGCTTCTGTGGCTCTAGGATGATTTTGCTGATGCACTGTCCAGGGTGCTGAGGTTTTCTGGGCTGTGCAGACGCTTTTTTAGGCGAAGAATTAGGATGTGTGTTCTGCTGTTCAGAAGCCTTTTCCTAACGCTTCACAGGACGGGAGCTGCAGTGTGATTGCAGGCTACAGCTTAAGGTCTTAATCCCATGATTTGGCTCTAAGGGCTGTGCTGAACCTTCTCCCACCCTGTGGACCCCCTTCAGCAGACTCCCACTCCCAACAGAAGGAGGTGTAAATGGTTTTCACTGCAAATAACTTTCAGGTTTGGTTTTGTTTTTTGTTTATACAATCAAAAAGCTGAAATCAGATTTATCAAGAAAACTCCTGCTGCGTGACCCAGAGTCACTTGTTTGGGACAAGTGGGGTTTGGGAAGTGGGGAAGGGTTGGCTTTGAACATCAGCTTCTGTACACAGACAGTCATAGAATTGCAGACAATCATAGAATCACGGATGTTTTGAGTTGGAAGGGACCTTAAAGATCATCTAGCCCAAATCCCCCGCCATGGGCAGTGATACCTTTCACCAGAACAGGTTGCCCCAAGCCCCGTCCAGCCTGCTCATAAACACTTCCACGGAGGGGACACCTTCTTCCTTCCTTTAAAGATGTTGCACATGGAAGATCTAAGTGCAAAAGTGATGCCTATTCCCTGAGAACTGCTGCCTCAGTTTTTTGTTCACCCCAAATTCATCCCGATGAGGATGGAGTCTGCTGGTGCATGAAGTGTCTAAACCGAGCCTGGGATCTGGGTGTAACAGCTAGATTTGTGTTCTTGCTGCTTTTCACACTGGAAAGCTGAGCAGCTCCAGCCTCATGGGACCTGAAATGGAAGGTGCCATTCATCAGGGTGCAGACTTTCAAGAGGTTGGTGCCAACACCAGTTACACAGCGCACAGAGGGACTGGGGAGTACAAGACCAGAGCCACGCTTTCACAGAATCATTCACGTCGGAAGAGACCTTTAAGAGCGTTGAGTCCAAGCTCACTGCCAGGTCACCACTAACCCATGTGCCTCACATCACATCTCCACAGCTTTTCAAGCTTTTCATAGGGACTCCACCAACAAATCACTTCTGTAGAGTGTGTAAATGAGACCAAAATGAGACTCAGCATCGTGTGGTAAAAAAACAGATGCCCAGAGAGTGTTTCAGGAGGTGGTTTAGTGGTTAGGGGTTGTAGGGCTGACAGTTGGACTCGATGATCTTGAGGGTCTTTTCCAACCTTGATGATTCTACGATCTCATTCCCAGTGTTGCATTCCCAGGCCATCACTTGAAGAGAGCTTTGGAAAAGGTAGTAGGAAATTCTTCTGCCGTGTGTCCTAGACGTTCACGGATGTCAATAGCAGCAGGCTGCTGAACTCAGCGTAACCAGCACAGGAGCTATTCCTGGGAACTGTGCTGGCTAAAAACAGATTGAATTTGGAATTCAGAGCAGGCATGTGCTTCAGGCTTGCCTGAGAGGTGAGCTGTCTGGAGACCTCTGCGTTGCTCATCACGAGGTGAAACAGGAAAATGACTAATCACAGAGCTGGTTAAACGTGCAGCAGGCGCACTGGGGTGCTGTGTGAGACAGCCTCTGTGCTCTCTGCAAACAGGCAGTTCCAGGGTCCTGCTGCCTCCCTCAGCAGAAGGAAAGATCCTTCTGCTGAACTGTTATCCATAACAGGAATCATGGTATAGGCGTAAAGCAGCATGAGTACCTTGTGCCTCAAGTACTTTGCATCTTAGAATCACAGAATGTGTTGGGCTGGAGGGAACATTTAAAGGTCATCTCATCTGACCCCTCTGTAACAAGCAGAGACATCACTCACCAGACTGGCTTGCCCAGAGCCCCATCCAGCCTGACCTTGAATGTCTCCAGGGATGGAGCCTTCACCATCTCTCTAAGCAACCTGTTCCATCCTCCTTTTCAGTACCTTTGTTCTAGTATCCACTCTAAATCTGCCTTGCTTTAGTTTAAAACCATTGCCTCTCGTCCTGTTGCTGCACACCCTTGTGAGCAGCCCTTCACCAGCTTTCCTGTAGCCCCTTCAGGCATTGAAAAGCCACTTTAAGGTCTCCCTGGAGCCTGCTCTTCTCCAGGCTGAGCAGCAACAACAGTTTGAGCCTGTCTTGCTAAGGGAGGTGCTCCAGCCCTTGGATCATTTTCATAGAATCACAGAATTATTAGGGATTGGAAGGGACCTTGAAAGATCATCTAGCCCACTCCACCTGCCAGAGCAGGATCACCTAGACCAAGGTTTGCTGGCCCTAAACGTGTGTGCTTTGCTGTAGCTTGCCAGCAGAACAACTCCATCCCAGAAAGGATCAAAAAAGATTTGACTTTTTGCTTCAGAAGAGGATCTTTCTGTGACAAAGTGGTTTTCACGTACTGTCCATCCTTAGTTTTACAGCTACTATCTTAGTATGTTGTTGTACCTTTTGAAACTGAGATTCAGTCTCACAAGCACTAACGGCATCAATAGGGTTACCTGCATAAACGGAAGCTAAAGCATGACTTAGAAACCATAGTCAATGCAAGAAATAATTAGCTTTAATATAATCCCCCCATGTCTTCTTCTAATAGTCTCATAGTTGTGTTTTTAGACAAATTATCCCACTTTTAAATCAGCTACATGCAAAAGTGTTTTTAAATAAACCTAGAAAAGTCTTTTTTACATAAAGTTAAAAACGATCCTTTTATGAATTCTTTTAAAGGCATGAGATAGAGGAATATCCGACCTTTTAAGGCAGAATAATGTACTAGGAGTCTTTCCAAGCGATTCAGCCGTGCAATTTTGCTCGGTAGAGCTGATTCTCCCACTACTAATTGTCAAGGATTTCCAGCAGATAGGAGTAACCTATTGGTGTCTTAAAGATGCAGCTTCCACTATTTAAAAAGGCACCAAAAGCAATAGGGTTAGGCACACAATTAGAAGTTGTGGTGTACATTAACTACGTTCCTTCGTTAGAAGAGGCAGCTTTAGCTAAGTCTGTCGTCATCTGCCACATGCTGGGTAGTTTGCAAGGAAGGGTGTAGCAACTGCAGGTTGATTCTTGAGGGGAATTGTGGTTTCTATTGCAATGTGGCAGCTCAAGGAACACGGTGTAGTGGTGGGTCTAATAGTGGGCTTAGTAGAGTAGGGTGTGTGGTTGGATTTGATGATCTTAAAGGTCTTTTTCAATCTAACTGATTCTATGATTCACAACCTCCTCACTCCAACACCGCAGCGCTCTGCTGTTTTAGCCCTGCCGTAAATGCCCAGCGCAGTGACAGACACCAAAGTCCTTCTTCAATAAGTGTGTGTCAGAAACAAACTGCATGTTAAAGTCTTGATGCCCTTCCCCTGCAGAAGACATGGCCGTTGCTATGAAGGGTTCAAGGTAAACCAGAAACTTGGACTGTTGCAAGGTGCTAGGTTGGCAAACACCTCCGGTTGAGGCTGGGACACTTAGACTGTGTTTGAGCGCCATAAATGACTTTCTCCATGGAATAGAATAAAGCAGATCTACCATGCAGTTGGTGTGTTTATGGCAGCCATGCCTTTTCACAACAGCGTTAGTGTTTCCCCAAAGCTTGGTTGGTTTTGTTGTTTGGTTGGTTTGTGGTGGGGTTTTTTTAAGAACCTCCTTTTTTGCTAAATCTTGAATGATTTGTGTTGAATGAAGTCCTTGCTTTGCCTCATCTTGCTTTCCCTTCTTCCTTTCCACATCCACTCAGGCTTGCTGGGTGACTGACTAGTTTATGGTGTGTGGGATTGTTCCTGTAGACAAACCAAACTGGGCAGGTCTAGTTGTGGAGTGTGAGAAGCTCCTCCAGACACAGTTAGGGTAGGCTGCTCAAGGACGTGCAACCTGGTAAGACTGAGCTATTAGGTTATGTAAAGTCTCTTTTTGAAAACTATATTTTACCATGGAACACATTTATAGTCTTTTCTTGTAGTACTGGGGAAAAAAGGTGAGATGCTTCTTTCTGTGCCTTTATGTAATTTACGTCTGCTAAGTCCCAAGATCACGATGAAATCACATTTTTCCAGTTAGGTATGTTGTAATTTCTGTTTGTTTAAAAATAATTTTTCCAAGTGATCCCATCATGTACTTGCAGGGAGCACTCTGTTTGCTATCAAACCAAGAAACTGAAGTGGGATGAGATCAGAATAACATGACTTCAAAAGTTTATGTAATAAAATAAACAGGAAACACTTTCTGTCTATTAAGGCTGATGGCAGCGGTACAATGAAATTCAGCTGCAGAGTACAGACGAGCAGGATTAAATCTGTGATGCACTGTGGTTTGCGAGTGGAAAAGAACGATCCCTGCATGTGTTTTACAACATCTGGGTGGAGACACCGATTCCGCAGCTTGGGGTAGGAAATACAATCAGTGCAGCTGGAGCCAGCATCTATTTATCTTAAATTAATCGTTCTCCGCGCAGGCAGTTGATATCGCAGTGCTGGCTGCTGCCTGTTTTAAATTCATGCGGCGCACGTTAAACCAAATCTTATTGTAGGAGCTGAAATAAATCGCAGCAGCCCATTTATAAATGTTCAATGCACTAACTCTTTCCTGCACGTGCAGGTGACAAACTGTGTTAATGACTTTTCTTCTAATGTACTTATTGCACATCGGAAACAGGAGTCGCAAAACTCTGTGTGTTTCCACAAGCATAAAAGTCGGTTTTAAGGTCTTTAAATGCAGGAGAAGAATATAAAGCCACGGTCTTTTATAGTTTATCTGAGATTTTTAATTAAATGAGCTTTATTTCTGATTTTCTCCAGTGCAAGCTAAAGTCAAAGCTGTTTGGAGCTGCTGTTGGTAATTCATGTCTGAATCTCACACCCTGGATTGAATAGCAGGGGAGGGGGTTGGGGTGTGGAAGTTGGGTTTTTGTGTTTCCATTCGGATACAGAGACTTTAAGTCAAGAAAGGAATTCACATTCCAGCCGTGCTAGAGAGAGCCCTGTCTTTGAGGAAGAGGTTCTTCTAAGTCATCTTAACTACTTCGTTGTCTCTTTCTATAACAGAGCCTGGGGTTTGAACCTCAAAAGTCAGAGGAGTGAATCAAATAGAGATAATTCACTGCTTGCTACTGCAGATGTAGTAATTACAAGAATGTGAGGGGAAGAGGAGAGTCATGAAAATAAGGAAATGAAGCAGACAACAGTTTCTCTTAAAGCTATCATGTGTTTTCCTCAACTATTGATGGTGTCTGATGGTAACTGCCTGCCAGTCAAAGTAGTGCAACCCTAATCTTAGTTATTTTTGTCCTCGTATTGTCGCAGTTCTGGTTATTTTTATTCTCGCTCCTCCAAGCAATTGTTTTTCTGGTTTTAAATCACAGCTACTTTAAAAAGAAATTTAAAAAGGCACCAGACTAAAAAAATCCTAAATAACAACTTTTTGGAGTTTCAGCTTTTAATGTTTTCAGCAGCCTTTGTCTCGTCTGTAGCGCAAATAACTATCAGCAGAGTCTGTGTTTGGACTCTGTGAACAGGAACGAAGCAGTTCTGAAGGACTTGCCACCTCCACCCCTAAACTGGGCAATGAAGTTGCACAGTAGCAGAACCAATCCAAACCAAAGAAAACAATAATATTGTGTGTAATTTGTCAGGGGAGGCAAGACAAGGTTTGTTCTGAAAGCACCCTGTTTACTTCTTGTACTCTTTTGCACAAGACAAAGCTTTGTACATCCACAGCCCTATATTCAGAACCAGTGAGGGCTGCAGACTCCTGTGATAAAATCAGGAGCTTTATGTCTTAACACCTCAGAAAAATCAGGCCTTCAGACATTATTGCTTCATTTCCCCAGGCAGACTGTCTCATGGCACCTGACAAAATGAATGAGAGGCAGAGGATGCTGGGGTTCGATTTGTATTAACACTGATGTCTTTTGAATGTCATGGTGGCTTTTAAACACATCCTCATAAAATTAAGCCCACCGTCAACAGCTCTGATTAGAGAGGAAGTACTCTACAGCTTAATAAAACTCTAAACCAAACAGAGAGCTGCCCAAGTTTTGGAAAAGAGTACATGAGGCTAGCTCAGCCTTTCTCTGAGCTACAGAACAGCCATGGAGTCGTGGGGCTTGTTGATGGGACCTGCTCCCCTTTCACGCTGATGTGCCAGCCATCACTTTAGGATCCATTTGGCATGGTTTTCCTGGTGCTGGCACAGTGGTGGGATCACAGCAACAGAGACACTTGTGCCATGTGTCTTTAAATTGTTCAACCAGCCGACACAACACCCTTCTTTCTGAAAGTGTGATCTTGTCTGAGTCCTCAGCAGAGATGCTCTGTACTGTTCTTAACGGTGTTCTACCTCAGCTCAGCCTAAGGAACCGCTTGGACGTTTATTCAATGTATTTCTTCATGGACTCTGCTGAGCGATGCCTGTTAATGAACAAAGAAGAGGTATGTCTGTCCAACACCAGTGGCATGTGGGAGGTCTTCTAGACACCTTGCTGAATGCAACGGGAGGAGGACCACCAGTGTGGCTTTGTCACAGGCTCAGCTATGGAGTTAACTGCTCTCGGTTGTAGGTCATCGATTCAGCCCCAGGTTTTCTGATCACAGCGACTGCTGTTGCAAACGCACGGAAGAGTAATTAGACTCATGGAGCCCGCTGTGTAAATCAAATACAAATGACACAGATGACTGATGTACAGAGGATGACAAAACAGTTCACAGAATCAGTAACCTCTCAGAAAAGATTGAGTTGAACAGACAGGTCATGTGAAAAGGAAAACGGCGCTTTCAAATGAAAGAAAAAAACAAGGGGAACGAGGCAATAAAATCACAGTGTTGAGAAGATGCACATAAGAAAGTGTTAGGAATACGCAGAGAAGTAGAGACAGCAGAAGAACAGACTAGTGAGTAAGGAAGGAGTAAATCTACCGTAGGAACTGCTGCCATTAAGACATCCATGCACATCATATACACAACGTGTGTGGTGTTTTCTGATTTGAAGAGCTTGCTCAGGCTGGTCTTAAAGGCAGCAGGTTTGTACCAGTACTTCAAGAACAAAGACTGTTTTCAGTTCACGTGGGTAAGACTTGAGCATCAATAGCTCAAGAAGGCATCTGAATGGTGATTTCCTACAAGATGTGGGTCACCAAGTGTTTCAGAACCTGAAATCCTGAAATTCACTGGTAAAAGTGTCAGAACACTGGAAAAAACGAGCTCCTCAATTTTCAATGGAATTGTTCGATCTCCTTCACAGTTTAAAAAATTCAAAGGAGCCTAGTCTTGTGATAGTTTTGTAGTTTGCATAGGAGTCATTAATAACTTATGCACCTCTCGGCTTAACTTCTGTGGCTGGCGCATATTCAGCCATAACAATGACAAATTACACACAAGCCCTGCGAGCACAGACTGAAGTTGAAACCATTCGTTTTCCAGAAAATTTAAACTGACTACTTGATCATTGCCAGTTGTATTTTGTCACAGGGGTTTTTTTTTGTGCATGACAAGTCTGGCCTTCAGTGTAGCTTGTCTGCTTCTAAAGTGCTTCCTAGCTCCTACGTTTTGAGACTGATGCTAAAAGAAAAAAAAGGGATTTATTTTCCCTAAAAAAAATTGATATGAACGAAGTAACCTTCTGAACGGGTCTAATTCTTTACTGTGGTGGAGAAGGATATCTCCAAGGTCTAATTACTATTCATGTAATGATTTGTCCTGCTCCTTTTCTCTCTGACAAAGAATTGTCTAACGTGACCACCTGGTTATTTGTGTATGGAAATGACCTAGAGCCTCTTTTCTGGCTTCAAAGTAATATTTCTTTCATAAAAAATCTGATACTTTTGACTACTTTGCATTGTTGGTCAAAAAGTCTTTAAATTCAGGATTAAAGGCTCTTAAACTGAAATAGCTCTGAAAGAAGTAGTGTGGGAACACTTAAGAGAGCCTGGAGGAGTGGGTGAAGAGAGACAGAGATGGAGTGTTGGGCTAGCTAAGCAGGGTTGGCTGTGGTTTGTGCTTGGATGGGAGACGGTCTGGGTACACCAGGTGCTGTCAGCTCACTGTGCTCCAGCAGTGGGGGCTGGACTTCGATGATCTTTCCAGGTCCTTTCCAGCCTGTGACAGTCTGTGAAAAACTATTGACCACGAGCGATACCTGAATAAACAGACAAGGCTATCCCCTTTCCTTAATATTACTTGCAGAGGGCTCCAGAGAACTTCGTGTTGCTCTGCAGTTCAGAAAATGTATGAACAAGCTTTTTGTTCTAACGACAGAGTTTGGGTTTTATTAACGTTTTTAAAGTCACCTTCCATTCCACAGGTTTCTCTAAGAAGCAGGTCGCAGGGAGTCATCCCGTGGAGTTTGTTAACTTGCTGCCAGCTGCATTAGGGCGATGTCTTTAAAATATGGACAAAGAATAACAATTAGGGGGTTTTCCTCTTGAAGTTTAAAGCCCTTGAGGTAGTTTGGGCTTTCAGTTTAAATTTCAGCACCGACAGAAAAGTAGGGTTCTCTCCAAAGCTGCTGAATAACACCACCTTGGCTTTTTCACTCTTCTTAGTATGATTAAAACTTGTTCAAACTCTGTATGATTCTCTTCCTGCTCCCTGTCAGGCACTGCTCTTGGCTTACGTTGCGCTCTCGAGTTTGCGTTGACCCGGTCAGCAAGACCGACAATCAGTTTAAGGACTTGAAAGTACTAAACTGCTTTGGAATGTTCAGTTCTTTTATTGCTCCACAATCAGCCCTCATCCTGTGCTCGTTCACGTTGCTGATACTGAAATGCATCAATTCACATCTGGAATGATCCCGTGTTCTTGTTATGCCTTCTCATGTGCTGTTGTGTCGTAGAATCGTTCAGGTTGGAAAAGACCCTTGAGATCATCAAGTCCAACCTCATGTCAATACACTGTAGTGTAAGACATCACTCTAGTTTTTGTGTCTTGCGGGGAGAAACTGGCCTTTCGTTAAGAGCACCTTCCCATCGAGCTTTTTGTTCTAGACACAGTATTTCTGTTGCTCCAGCTGCCTTCAGGTAGCTCCGATTTCAACACCGTTGTTGTGTTGCCTTTGGGCTTCAGCACTCCAGTGACTTTCTTTGGGAATGGTGGATCTAGCCTTCATTGAAGCTCTTGAGGCTAGACTGTGGTGTTCCTTTCATCACCTGTGCTGATGGCGTATCTGCTGTCCTCACCAACATCAATATTCTCATTCCACTTACTGCACTTTCAGATTTCCTCTGATACTCATTCTTGTGCTGTCACATTCTCACCTACTCCTCCTTCTCTTCTTGTAAACTGCAGCCATTTGTCTGCTTCCAGAGCTTTTCTCCCACACTGAATAACTGAGCTGAAGCAAATGAGGCAAATCCTTTTAATTTCCTTCTGTATTTCTTAATTTAAAACCCATCTCATCAACCACACTAGTGTTCTTCTCCGCTTGATTCACATTTCTCTGGGGCCTATCCATAGCACAGACACTGCATCACTAGTAGGCATTTGAATGTTTTCCTAGCCAGTGCTGTAGTTTTCCCACAGCACTAATTCTTGATCTTCATTATTTTTCTGTGCTTTTCCCTCCCTTTGAGAAAGATTATGAGGTTTTCAATTAAAATTGCCCAAGATTCTTTTTCTCTGGGGTCTTCAGAGGCATCATCCATAGTCCCCTTCATGCCAGTTTTACATTGTTAGCTTTTACTGATCGTCCCGAGTCTCATTTGGGTGTTTTTCAGGCTCCCCTCCTCCTCTCATGGGTTTGGTTTTGTCAGTCAATGCATCCTTCTAGAGCTGTTACAATGACAGACCAACTTATTCCCCCTCCTGAGGGCAAGGCACACCAAATGAGGCAGACCAGAAATCTGACTCGTTTACCTTGTTTTTTTAACCAGCCTCCTCGTCTTTTATAATACAATTCTTCTTACCTTTCCAGAATTCAGGACCTCACCCTGCTGTGGCGGGGGGATTGGACTGCATGATCTTTTGAGGTCCCTTCCAATCCCTAATGACTCTACGATTCCATGGTTCTATATGCCTTCTCCTTTCAGATCTATTTTCAAGGCAGAGATTAGGGCAAGAAGATCTTAAAATATTGTCTGTCTGGAAAATTTTTAGAAATGAAATGGTCCCAGTTGCCCTTCAAGAAAAGAAAAGGGAAGGGTTGATTAGGAATCGCCCTCACTCTGTGCTCCAGAATGCCATACTGTGTTGGTGCTGTAGTCTTCGTTGGGGAATAAGTTGCTTTACAAAGGGATAACTAAGAGATAAAAAAAAGAACAATAAAATCCAGAACTTCATCAGCTTGATGGAAAGCTTTGTCTGCCGCTGGAGCTGGAATAGCAGCTGATCTACTAAGAAAAATTCAGCCAAAGTTAAGTAAATATTTTGTCCATTCACAGAACTTGTTTCACTTTTTACTTTTTAATTGATTTTAGTATTTGTTTTAATTTTTATTTCTTCCACACTCAATAGGGGAACAGACTGCAAACATCCCTCTTCAGCGGCCAGCTTTTCAGCACGGCAAATTGCACAAGGCTAGGATCGTACTAAATCACACTCAGTTTAGTGGGAGGCATACATCTTGTCATCGTGGTGCAAACATGTGGGAATACCGCGGTCATTGTGTTAAGGACTTTTAAACTCGATACAAACCCAAAGACATCTCCTTTATCGATGAAAACCACATGAACCTGAGAATCACATCGTTGAAACAGACAGTGGAAAACCCAAAGAGAGCTTAGTCTGTACTCTAGAACTGCTGTGGATGAAACACTGGGAAGGTGAATCTTCCTCTCTGATTCTTTTACAGATGGTGTTGGAGTGTGGGATGAAGTTGATCGCTTGCTGCTGTTGTTTCAGCTTTGATAGAAAGGATTCACTACATTTTCTTTTCTTTTCCTGTTTGTTTGGCTTGGTTGTTGCGTGCATTGGTGTCGAGCCTGTAGCCCCAGCACCTAACAAGTGCAAAACTCAGGAGGCAGCATGTGAACATCACATCTCAAGGAAAACATAGGATTCCATATTGGGGGTGCTAATTTGTTCCACCATTGGGTGTGCTAATGTAGAGGGGTAACCACAGCTAATACGGTGCGAGTGTGATTAAGAGTTTGTAGACGAAGCTCTCGAAGTGACTGGCCAATAATGAAATAAACAGCAGAAGCAGTGCCCCTTGATTCCCAGTTATCCTTTGAGGTACAGAGAATTTTTGGCATTTCACACTTGGCATCTTGCTTTGGACTCTTCTTCTGAAGTGTAATTCTTTTAAAATCATTTTTATCTGGTCATCCAGGCAGAAAGTGTAAAAGTCCACTTTTTAGGGGATGAGGATAATATTGTACAAGTAGAAAGTTACCCCTCCTTCACTGGAGGAGTAAGAACTAAGTGTGCTGTGAGAGGAGTCGTCGTACAGGGAGTATTTGTTGTCCTTACTTAGAGTCTTGTTCTTCTTCAGGCTCCACACAGAATCTGTGGAGATGAGAAGGAACTTCTTCCCGGTGAGGGTGACAGAGCACTGGAACGAACTGCCCAGGGGGGTTGTGGAGTCTCCTGCTCTGGAGATGTTTAAAACCCACCTGGATATGTTCCTGTGTGACTGGATCCAGGTGATCCTGCTGTGGCAGTGGGATTGGACTGGATGATCTTTTGAGATCCCTTCCCATCCCTGATGTTCTGTGATTTTTGTGATGTCCCTGAGGACCTAGGGAATGTCCGCGCGTCAGTGTGACTGTCTCCCATCAATAATGCTTTAGCTGCACTTTGGGGAGGCAAATCTCGGATTTGGTGCTTAACTTAGTCACTGCCCCTAAACACCTAGATGCGCCCTGGAGCATGTTGGTGCTGTGTTTTCTGCTGCATGCTTCGAAACAGCTTTTGGTGTTGAGATATTACTGCAAGTGCATAAGCACCCTGGACTGGGAATGAATTCAGCAAAGCAGGTAGTGGGAACCGAAGAAATGTCCTTATATGTGGATGCACGTGAGGAATTTCTACCTGAACATCAAGCAAACCCACAGTAGAGACACAGTGGGTTTTGCCATTTACCTGTATTTATTTACCCCCTTGTTGTCAGTTAGAGACTCATGTGGTCACATGATCGCCTGATCGACAAATGTAGGGATTGGGAGGACCTCCACTGTGTGATTGCCATCCGCTTAGGGGTATGTACCACATCACAAAGTTGGGATCTTCTGTTAGATGCTGGTGAAAAAACTGCTGGAATATTTATGCACCAATAAGTCCCATTAAGAGGGTCGAGACGCAGAACTAAAAGGGCAAAAGCCCAAACTGCCCATGTAGAGTTTGGGTAATTAATGAGTAATGGCAATATGACAGCCACCTAGAGCAACAGGAATGATGTGAGTACCTAGGAGGGAGCAAAAATGTGATTAAATTCTTTGCATTGATGAGTGTGAGACTGCCTCAAAACTGCAGGTAAGATGCGCCGGAGGGAGTGCGACTGGATGTAATGGGATATAATTTAGTAAAGAGACAGTTTAGATCAATAACACGACAACTAGACAACTACCTGACACCGAGATCTATACAATTGTGGAAGAGCTTTCTTAAAGGAATTTTTAAAGCTTCATCCTTGAAGACATTTAAATTAGAGTAGGAAACGTCAAGGATAAAACTCTATTTTGACAGGAGGTGTCTTTCTCTCCCCCTTTCTTTTCTAAAGCCTGCACAAGTATTGCTCTAATACGTGAGTGTTTCAAGATGGACTAATGGGACTTTTATCTGTAATTGGTGTGATTTTCTGATATTTTCAGGCCTCTGAGTAGCCCGAGCACTTCTGTGTTATGGCCCAGCGATAATGGGTTTTTCCATTTGATTAAACCCTTCCTAAGTGAGCCCTGCCTGGGGAACGACAACAGTGTGTTTTCATATTTTATATCACTGTGTTTCCTTGATCAAATTTCTAGTTAATGTCTTGTTTTAATTTGTTGTCAGGTTCATGTTTGTAGGGATGTCAGTCTGGCACCTCCAAGCGCTGTCAAAAAAGTTACCTTCTGTCTTTTTCTTCTTTTATTTTTTCTATCTGGTTTTTCTTTCATTTCTCTTTTATAAATCTTTTCTCCTTCCTTCTTCTTTCTTCTTTCTTTTATCTTTCCCTGTACAGAAGTCCACTGCTTGTAATTCAGTAACATTTAGATGTCAGTGTGAACTACCACTTACTGAAAGGTAATTATTTCTGATGGTCCTATCTTGGGAAGATGCTCAGAGTTATGGTAGTGCCAGGGTGATAGTTGGACTTGGTGATCTTATCACAGAACATTAGGAATTGGAAGGGACCTCAAAAGTTCATCTAGTCCAATACCTTGTGGGTCTTTCCCAACCTAAATAATTCCATGGAGAAGTGTGAGGTTGAGGTACCATCCCTGTTTGTGCTTAAAGATCATTTAGATGTGGTGCTTAGGTGCTTAGCCATCTGGTCTAGTGGTGACCTCGGTAGAGTAGGGTTATTGGTTGGACGTGATGATGCCCAAGGTCTTTTACAACCTGAATGGTTCTGTGATTTCCACTAAGTATGAAAAAAAACCCTCAACAACTTTATATATATCCTATCTATCCTATATATTCTATATATTCTATATATTCTATGTACAGAATAGTTAATACGACCTCCTTGGTCTGAACAATTTAGTTCATTTAATTCATTGGAGGAAACCAGGATTTCCTGATTATTAGCCATTTTGTTTGACACTACTAAGACAGAACGTGGTTCATCTTGTATGAATAAGATGTGTTTGGTTTTCTGCTGATGACAAATTACCGATCAAATTAGAAGCACAAAATCATAGAAATAAGTTGAAACATCATTAGCTCCTTAATTCGAGCTCACCAAACACTGATACCGTAATTAGATGTGAATGTGGTAATGAGTGCCAAGCCTTGAGTTTGCGTGTTTGCTTTGTAAGCCTTTACAAAAGCTGGGTCTGGGAGTACTTGCTTGACTCGTCATTTCATGTACATTTTTAAACTCAGTAGATTTAGTAACCCGCAAGACCACCTTTACTTCTCCTGTTGTTCTGGCTTTGAAATCTGATGCACGTTCTCCCTGTTGGAAGGATTTACCAAGCACTAGCGCCAAGCAAAGCTCTGATCAGGTATTTCAGCCACGGTCTCGTCTGTATTGTGCCGTCCAGCAGGCAGGTTTTGTGTTACACCTCTAAAAAAGAATTACGACATGAAAAGTTCAGCTGATCCTTTTACTGCTTTCCTGTTTCCATGGTTCTTTCACAGGACAGCAGAGACTGAAGAGCACAAATTTCATCTTAAAATCCCCCTTTTTTTACCACTTACACAAACCCAAAAACCCCTCTGCAGCTTGATGGTGAGAACTGTTGAAGTATTTTATTAGGTGTTTTCATTCTTTTCCAATAATACAATGCAAAACAGTTTTTTGAGTTAAAACCATCAGTAAAATGTAGCGTCTCATTGTTTTCTTCTGTTTATGAAGTTTAAATCTGTTCAAATATAAGAAGCATTTTGCTGGAGATGTTTTTCTTCTCTTGACTTCTTTTTCCCAAAAGAAACTTTAGTGTGTTGCCCCTACAGCATCGACTAAGGTTGGCTGTAAAACATCTCACAGCATGGTCAGGGTTGGAGAGCTCTATTGATTTGTTAAGTTTCAGTGGCTGCTGTGCTGGCAAAAACGTTTAATAAGCTTTTAAAAATCTTTTGAATGTATTTGCTTTAAAAGCTAAGCCATTTCAAAGCTCAGGCTTTCAGAGGGATGTAAAATAATTTGTACGAGCCCTTCAGCTCTATTCATTGTCAGCTCTCTAAGTGCAAGGTACATGGTTGCTGCAGTTTCCTGTGCTGTTGTTGGTGGATGGTTAATCCAGTCTCTAATAAACTGGCAGAATAGCTACTAATACTTGTGAGACTACTGCCATTGCCATACAGGCTGAGAGGTTAGCTGTGCTGGCACTGGTTTTTCCTTATGTCCAACCTAAATCTACCCTTTTCCAGCTTAAAACCACAAGCCCTTGTCCTATCATTCCCTGCCCTTGTGAACAGTCTTCCCCAGCCTTCTGATAGACCCCTTCCAGGGTTTGGAAGGTCTCTTTAGGATCCTTCTGGAGTCTTATCCTTTTCAGGCTGAACAACCTCAATTTTCTCAGCCTGTCCTTGTAAAGACCAAGGAGATGTGCCGAATGCACTGTTGCTGGCAGTGGTGGAAGGAAGATGCTAAAAGCCTTTTGCAGAACCTGTGGTTGGGCTCTTCTCATGAGACAGAGGAGGAAGGAGCTCTCTGGAGTGCTGAGGCTGTAATGGAACAATAACTGAGCTGTGCAGATGCTGAGCCAGTGGCAGATAGCCATAGGAAAATAGCAGAGGATTTTCAGTGCATATAGGAGGTCAGCGAAGGGCATGTAGCAGCCTGGCCTCAGGGTATGGCTTGCAGTCCAGGTGTTCCCAGCTGCTGAGTGCCCAGCGTACAGAAGCTGTTCTCTTCAGCAAGCAAGAACAAAAACACGTGTGTAGAGGCAGGTCTGCGGCTAATTGTCCTCTAAACAGGGAAATGAGACATCAGAAGAGAAAACCAGGTATTTGAAAAAGAGTGTTAAATGGGTTTGACTGTCTGATAACTAGTATTGTAGATGTCGATGCAGTTACGTCAATAATCACTGCCTATGTTCCTGCTTTATTTGCTGTTATCTCACATTTAAGTCAGTGACAACTGGAGTTGATCACCAAGAAAGAAACTAAAGTAGATGAAGCATTCTTCAAGCCCTATTGAATTTATATCTAAAGTATATCAGACCTTCCCCACAAAACTTCAGGTTCACATCTGCAACTGAGGGGAATACACACTAAATTCATAATGTTAATGCAGCTGAATAAACAGCCAGGCTCCTTATTTCTGTGTGTTGGGATCCAGTCTGACATTGACAAGTGTCAGAAGACAGAGAGAAGGTAGTTCAGGATTTGTAGAGTCACATAAAACTGAAACAGATATCTTTACTTACTCTTCTTCTCTGAGCACCTGTAAAAGCAAACGGGATTCAAAATCCACGAAAGATTTATTAATGCACATGACAACTGGATTCTGTGGTGTGGACAAGATCTGATTATCATGTGCGTGCTGTTCCTTTGCTTTTGTCCATCCAAAAGGAGCAAAAAGCTCGAAACATCAAACTTCAGAGAGCTGGAAGCCAGAATATACAGAGGGAAGCCAGAATATACAGAGGGAAGCCAGGATTTCCAGAACTGTCTTTTTCCTGAACGGATTCAAGTTTAAAGTTTTCTAAGCTCAAATGAAATAAGAGATTATTTTCTAAAATCTCATTTCTCAGCCTCTTCCTCTGCCATTCTTGGCCGGTTTTCAAAGAGCCAGCAGCTGTATGCTGTGTACAAACACTTGATAATTGCACTGGTTTGGTGATAGGGCTTCAGCTCAATTTTAGTGGAACTGGAGCTGTGATTAGTTCTGAAAACCTGAACAGCGACTGCATTGTCTGTGTTTCACTACAGATGGAAAGTGCAGAAAGAAGGCTACAGTGAAATTTGGAATTAAGATGACAACTATTCTACGGCAAAGCCACAGAGACACTGTGCTGTTGGGTTTTGAAAATTGACGTGAAAGCAGATAAAAATTAGACTCACAATTAGAATACAATTGACTTAATTGTGTAGAATATACTTCTTACCCGTAACACTCATCATGAGTCTCTCAAGTAGATTAGTAGAAATAAACAGTCCAGAAAAATATTGAAGGGGGAGTGAAAGGTAAAACCATGATTCAAAAAGTGCTGTAGGATTTGTTGCAACGGACCGTTAATGTAGGTATCTACTAGCTGAACTCATTGGCTTCGGTTGCATTTTTGGTTGGTGGAAAGGAAGAACCACTCTGAGGGCCTCAACCCATCTCCATGAAATTAATGTCATCTTAGATCACAGGATTGTCTTTACTTCAATGACTATAAAGAATTCATTGGAATGACAGGATAAGATAAATATCTGGGTTGAACAAACCTACTCTTGGTTTGATGGAATCAACCCTAGTCTTTTTGGTCTCCTTTGTTTCTTTGTTTTGTTTTAATGCAATCCTTCTCCTTACCTGTCACAGTGCAACAAAGAGCCTGGCTCCAGCAAAGAACCCTCTGCACTTTAGGTGTTATTTATAGCGTTTGTTCAAAGCCAACATAAAGTGCTATTGTTCATACTTGGGCACAGTCTTCCCACCCGTAAATCTGAGCAAGATTTGTCTGGGGATCTCTGAACGTTGGATTAGAGAGTAGTAAGATATTATCTGAGGTTTTCTTGTCTGGTATCTCTCTTCAGAAGGTACACATAGGAATCTTAAACACAGGCTTCCCCGTGCTTGTGGGGTGATTCTTTTCTCCAGGCAGATAACTACTGTTAGAGTCTTTTGGGTACCTCTGGACTTGTGTCCTAAGGCTCAAGCTTTTTGAGTTCTCAGTTCACTTGTTTTTGCTGTTCTTATAACAGTCTAAGGAGGGGAGCGCAGCTGTCTGACAAGCTGAGAAAAGAACTTTGAGCATTGGTGAAGTGAAAGGGAACACAATCGGAGTTTATCATTTTGTAATAAGAAGATGCATTACTGAGCAGTACTGTACGTGGTGCATTAATTTATAGTCTTGCCTTGAGTTTTCTTGCACATCAGCTCTTTTAGTTATGATGCTACCCATGAACGTGCCCATCATATAGTGATGTTTGAATGTTTGCCCTAGAAGATTTCTCTTCCTTTTGAATGAACAATTATAATTTGCATGTGCTTCTTCATCTATCAGACAAACAGTTTGCTTCCTCAAGTTGATAAACGTTAAAAAAATGCATCTCCATGAAACTCCAGACAGTCTCTGAGGAGGCACAGGCACGCGATAGTGAAATACGTAGGTGACTCAACCTCCTCCCTTTACAGCAGCCTGTTCCAAAGCCTGATGACCCTTTCAATGAAGATGTTTTCCCTAATGTCCAACCTAAACTTACCCTGGTGCAACTTGAGGCCGATTGCTCGTGTCCTATCACTTGTTACTTGTGGGAAAAGAACGACCTCCACCTCTTTCCAACCTCCCTTCAGGTAGCTGTAGCCAGCAGTACCGTGTCCATTCAGACTGAACAGCTGCACAGCTCTCAGCTGTATTTCTTCTGGCTACAAGGTGGGGAAACACAGTGTGCAAAGGCATGATCCTAGGAGTAATACTTCTGCTCATGGTCTTTCCTCCCCAGTAATGCCCACACTGAACACCTGGGACAACGGCCTGAAGGAAGGGGCTAGTCCTACAGATACTCCATTGACCTTCTCGCCCTACAGAGGGCACTGATCGCCCTTATACCTGTTAGTGCTGTGTACCAAGAGCATACAGAAGTGTTTTCTTACAGCCTTGGTGCCATGAGAGTCCTTCCAGGGGTTCCTTCAGTTCCAGGGGTGTATAACTAAGTCATATATCGAGAGGAGACGATGCAAGGGAGATATTCTTGGAGAAGATGTAGTGTTTTTCCCTGAAAAAACCCATCTGGTTACATCTCCAACGAAAGGTGGATGACGAGGGAAATGTGTAGATCTATGCCACAGCCTGTGTTACCTGCTCTCACAATGTCGTCTATTAATATTCAGTGTTTCTCCTAGAGCTCCAGCTGTGAAATCAGGTTCCTTTCTGGGAAGCCAAACTTCCTTACAAGATAAATAACTATTGTGGAAAAGGTTCGGCAGTAAGAATTCGGAGCTCTTTCTTGAGAAGATAAAGGATAGATTTGATCGTAATCTTTAAATCTCACTATTCTTATGCCTAGTTTCTAGGAGCTTGACTTGGGGCTTGATAATATTTTTGGCAGCACTGCAGTCCCCAATACTTGAGGATTTCCTGAGGTCTGTAGAGAGACTTCTGCAGAAGCTTTACGGGTTATTAAGCGCTGTGTCATAATCTGTGGTGGGGTTTAGTAATATTAACTGTTGTGGTGTTCTACAAGATTTATCGGTAGTCTCCGCATGCTACTTTTCCCCTGTCTAACTTGAACAAAATGACTGTACTTATAGAAGTAACGCTGAGCTTCTACGCAGTTGGTCTGGGAGTATAGGGTGTTATAAGTTATTTGGGTGTTTTATTAATCGCCTACTAATAAAGCAGCATAAATGAGTAATGGTACTTGCTAAAATAACAAGATTTTTCAACAGAGCTAGACTTTTGTCACTCGTAGTTTTAATAATGAGATTTTTCACTGGAATTTATGTTCCAGCGGCAAATTAGAAATATGAAAGTTTAATGTTCTTCCTTTTGACTGTTGTAATTCCTTTTATTGTTTCTGGCTGTGCTGGTAGAAGAAAAGCTACTTTCTACTAAATGGGTAATGCACTGGAATAAATGCTCTGACTAGTTTAGCAGTTCAGATCTTGGGGAAGAGTTGTGTGCAGGAGTTGGCCGCTGATTCTGAAATGTGCTCTTTATGTCTTCACACTCTGAGATAAAATAGCTGTTCAAGTCTACTTATTTGTACCTTAGCAATAAATGATGCTCTGAGCAGCATCTTCTTTTACGATACAATTGCCAGTACCAGGGACAGCGGTAGAGGCAAATTAGGTGTAAAATAGCTACTAACTGGGTACAGCTGCTGATTTGTTTCCTGCACTAAAAAAGTTTAAATTTACTTTGATTCCCCAAAGAAGGAGGAGTTGTAAGTTGGAATGAAACTTGTGGAGTTTCACCTGAGGTTCTTAAGAGCAGTTTTTGCAACCACCCCCTTTCCCACCCTACACTCTGTAGGTTTAAACTGCCTGCCCATCCTAAACTGCACCGCCAGCTTCACAGTGGGCTGAAATTTTGGCTGCACTTCATTTTAGTTCCCTCACACCCTTGACCCTCCACCGCTCTTCTGAGGCATTGAATCCAGCATCATCGTTAGGTCTTGGGAGAGGCAGATAAACCGCTTTTCCTCTGACAGTGTGTCCTAAACAACAGCCACTGCAGTGTCACAGGCTCTCTTATGGTCAGATTGCCGTTGTTTAGCTCACTCTGTACTGTGGACCTCTTGTACAGACTAACATACCTTCTTAATTCCTCTTGACTCTGCTGTTGCTGCTGGAGTCACATTATTGCCTCTAGAAAACTTGTGACAAACTCTCATGGCCTCTGCCCACTTTCTGTGCTGCTCCTTCCTGGGCAAGGTTGTAGAATCCCTGTAATACTGATTTTTGTAGGTTTGCACACGTTCCTGGAGACCAGGAGCTGAACCGAGATTGTGTTCGACCTGACTCTGAGTGGCACTGCAAGGTGTCAGCATGTTAATTTTCCTACCCAAGTAGAATCTGCCCAGGGAGATGGGGGAGACACTATTCCTGGAGGAGTCCAAGACCCAGGTAGACATTTCAGGAGGTGTTTTAGTGGTTAGAGGTTGTAAGGTGGATGGTTGGACGTGATGATCTTGAAGGTCTTTTCCAGCCTTGATGATTCAATGCATTTAACCCACTCAAGTCAGCTGCGTGTTTTAAAAATTATTCCAAGCTTCCTTTTATTACCTGGTCTGCTGGTTATTTGAGGGTGCACTTCTTGCATCCTTTTGAATCCCTTTGTCCCTGATCCTTTTGTGAACCAGCACCCATGCACCATGCATGGGTGCAGAAGTATGCACCCATGTGGGCCAGATGTTGCCCAGGTCAGTACTGAACGGATATAAACTAGCCTTGCGTGAGCTTCAGTCATGAAGGTTCTACTGCAGTCCCTTGCAATCCTCCTCAAGACATGTATGTGACAGGAGAGGTAGTGCCGGCGTTTCATAGGTCACAGATACGAGTGTGCGTGCAAAGGTGTGTGTGAATTTGCTTTTGTAGCTTCATATTTCACCAAGTAAGGATCAATTTGATGAATTAATGGTTGGTTGCCTGCTGTCGCAGTCGCTGTGCGTGCACAACAGGTGTCTCACTGGCCAAACCTCACGGAAAGCAGAAGATCTCATTGATCTGACATTAAGATTTCTATTTCTGGTTTCCAAGCAGTTTCTTCCTTGCAGTTCCAGATACCTATAAAGGAGGCTATAAAATTTTAAAGAGCATAAAAAGCTATTAGAATGGCATTAAATAAAATTAGAAGAATTGTTCGAAAGGAAGTTATTTTCTTATGTCTTCTACTTCGCCATTAACAACGATACTCATATTCTGTTAGAAATGGACAAAGACTGTTGCACATCTTTAAACAGTGGGAAAGGGCTTCTCAGTCTTCCTTTTACTTTCAAGAAGTTAAAGTCTGACTGCAGAGCAGCGTCTAGATTTCACGGAATTAGCTTTCCCTGTAGGAATGCAGGTAAGGGAATAACAGCAAGCTCTAGGAGATTAGTGAAGTTTAATATTCTGTAGGTTGTATTGAGATGGAGTTTGTTTTAAAAGTCAGAGTCAGGTAACGCTGATCTCTCAGCAGTGGCATTTCAGTTAAACTACCAGTGTTTCTTCTGTTTTCCCACTCCATATTTTTGTGTTGGTTGGGTATCATGTACATCAGACATGTTACTGTGCGACTTGGTGTAGGTGGTTCTGCTGTGGCAGGGAGATTGGACTAGATGATCTTTCGAGGTCACTTCCAATCCCTAATGTACTGTGATTCTGTGACACTTCTGCATACTGTCAAGGTTTGCTGGTTCATGCTAACTGGCCTGATTTTTGTATACAGTATATCTGTGTAAACTGAAGTTGGTTAGAAGCAAAGGGGGTAAAGTCCTTAATCTTTTTTCCCATGTCTAAATGTTTTTAAAAAAGTCTGATTGGAACTGGAGAGAGGTTTTCTTCAGTCACTTGAGGCAAGAATGCCAGTGGTTCCAGTCTCTCACGATGCCTTTCACACTTTTGTACCATTCCCAAATCCCTCTAGAGGCTTTGAACCCGATTTTTCCCCCCTCTCCTTTGTGCAATCAGTTTCTTCATATTCTCCAAGAGAAGCCAGGTTTGATCATCCGGTCACAGAATTTCTCCCTGACTTTGTTGGAGGCAAGATGTTCTTCTCTCTAGAGAAGAAGAAACATCAGAGGGTAGACGTTCTGTAGTAACCAGGAATGGGAGCAGTTAAGCTGGGAGTCTCCTTGCTGGAGACAGCCAACGTGCCAGCAGTTGCAAAGATGTGTAGCCTCTGAGAATACTGGGTTACATTCTTCTTTAATTGGTTCTTGAGTCCATAGGGTTCTGGAAAGATTTAAATTTATCACTTTGAATCATGGTGGGTAATGCCTTACTGAGTGGAAGGTTGGATTGATGTTGCACTCCATCCCTAGGGTGTATTTATAGACAATTTAAGGGCTTGTTCTGTGGGTTGGGGTATAAAGATAACAGCCAGAGTGTCCTTGATTAATTAGAAAGTTAAGGTAGATTATCTAAGAATTCCTTCTGCATTTAAAGTGGAAAAAAAAAAGGAGTAACCTGTAGTCCTATAGAAATGTAAAAATTTTACTGGACACATTTGGTTTCAGCCTGTATTTCTGCAGCACCACTGATCCTGTTGTAGTCTGAAGAGCAGGATCTGACCTGCTTTAGAACTCAGTGCTCTAGAGCTCAGTTTTTAAGTAGTTTCCCCTGCTCTGTGGATGTCTCTGTCATGTCTCAAGCACTGATGCCGTGTTGTTTCATTGGTATTCGACGAGACAAAGAACTCGCACTAGATTTTGAAGCTATCTTCTTGCAGTAGCTCTTGCTTCATGTCACTAGAGCAGGGACTCTGGCACTTTGACTAATGCAGTTTTTTATCTCTTTCTACTAATTTAACCAAGACAACCATGCTCAGCCTTAGGTAACCTTAAAGGGATTAGTAGACTGCCAAGTATGAAGCCCAAAGTGGGGATAGAGCTGCAAATCAGGAAGACTGGCTAGTTCTTTGAATAAATACCCAAAGTATCCATGCGACAAAGAAATGGGTGGGAAAAGTCAAAGACTGAGAGAGTCATTGGCCACTGGAATGCCCTGCCCTGGGAGGTGGTGGAGTCGCCGTCCCTGGAGCTGTTCAAGGCAGGATTGGACGTGGCACTTGGTGCCATGGTCTAGCCT